>PVIU01003852.1:126323-137281 GCA_004026605.1 Ondatra zibethicus | reverse complement strand
TCAAATGGAAAAAAGAAAGCATATTCAACAAGTGGTGCTGGCATAACTGGATATCAACATGTAGAAAAATGAAAGTAGACCCCTATCTATCACCATGTACAAAACTCAAATCCAAATGGATCAAAGACCTCAATATAAAGCCAGCCACACTGAACCTTATAGAAGAGAAAGTGGGAAGTACACTTGAACGCATTGGCACGGGGAACCACTTCCTAAATAGAACCCCAGCAGCACAGACACTGAGAGAAACAGTTAATAAATGGGACCTCCTGAAACTGAAAAGCTTCTGTAAAGCAAAGGACACAGTCAACAAGACAAAACGACAGCCTACAGAATGAGAAAAGATTTTCACCAACCCCACATCAGACAGAGGTCTGATCTCCAAAATATATAAGGAACTCAAGAAATTGAACACCAAAAGAACACATAATCCAACAAAAAAAAAAAATGGAGCACGGACCTAAACAGAGAACTCTCAACAGAGGAATCTAAAATGGCTGAAAGACACTTAAGGAAATGTTCAACATCCTTAGTCATCAGAGAAATGCAAATCAAAACAACTCTGAGATTCCATCTTACACCTGTAAGAATGGCTAAGATCAAAAACACTGATGACAACTTATGCTGGAGAGGTTGTGGGGAAAAGGAAACACTTCTGCATTGCTGGTGGGAATGCAAGCTGGTACCACCCCTATGGATGTCAGTGTGGCAATTTCTCAGAAAATTAGGAAATAATCTTCCTCAAGACCCAGTAATACCACTTTTGGGTATATATCCAAAAGATGCTCAATCGTGCCACAAGGACATGTGCTCAACTATGTTCATAGCAGCTTTATTTGTCATAGCCAGAAACTGGAAACAACTTAAATGCCCCTCGATTGAAGAATGGATAAAAAAAATGTGGTACATTTACACAATGGAGTACTACACAGCAGAAAAAAATAATGACAGCCTTAATTTTGCAGGAAAATGGATGGAACTAGAAAGCATTATTTTGAGTGAAGTAACCCAGACACAGAAAGACAATTATTACATGTACTCACTCATAGGTGGTTTTTAAACATAAGGCAAAGAAAAACCAGCTTACAAACCACAATTCCAGAGAATTTAGACAACAATATGGACACTAAGAGAGACTTACAGAGATCTAATCTATGTGGGAAGTAGAAAGTATAAAAAGACAAGATCTCCTGAATAAATTGGGAGCATGGGGACCTTGGGGGAGGGATGAGGGAGGGAGGGGAGTGGCAGGGAGGGGAGCAGAGAAAAATGTAGAGCTCAATAAATATCATGGGAAAAAATACACTTAAAAAATCTTAAAAAAAAATGCTGGAGTCACACATTGAGTCAGTGGCCTGAGTGAGGGATGCACACTTGTGGAACACTAAACCCAGTCCGTCATCAAGATGAAAATTTCAAAAACATAGATAAAAGTGTCCATGATTTTCCCTGAATGTCCAAGAAGGCCAGAAGAAGGCTTGGGATTTCCTGAAACTGGAGTTACAGGTGGTTGTGAGCTGCCATGTGGTGCTGAGAATTGAACCTGGGTCCTCTGGAAGAGCAGCCAGAGTTCTCAAATGCTGAGCCATCTCTCCAGCCCCTCAAGGTTTTTTTTTTATATGTATTCATTTATTTTATTTTATGTGCATGTGACTGAGTATGTAAATACACTTCGTGCTTGCAGGGACCTGTGGAAGTTGGTGGGTTGTTATTGTTTTGTTTTTTTGTTTGTCTGTTTGTTTGTTTTTTGAGACAGAGTGTCGCTGTAGATTTGGAGCCTGTCCTGGAACTAGCCCTTGTAGACCAGGCTGGCCTTGAACTCACAGAGATCCGCCTGCCTCTGCCTTCCGAGTGCTGGGATTGGAGGCGTGCGCCACCACCGCCTGGCTGACCTGTGGAAGTTAGAAGAAGGGATGGAGGCTCTGGAGCGGAAGTTACAGAAAGTTATGAATTAATATGTGGGTGCTGGGAATTGAATCCAGGTCCTTTGCAACCGCTTTGTCAGATTCTTAAAGTAACATAGGAAACTGCTCTTACCTTCAGTATGTCTGTTTATCGAATTAATTAGTAAAATCATTCATAAGCTTACCTACTAACTACAATTAAAGTTTATCTGAATGAACATACAGAAACACACAATTATCATAATAGGTATACATCAGGGAAGAACTAGAAACTATAGATAACTATATGTAGATAACTATATCCAGGTAAGTTCACAGAAAACTGGAATCATTAAGCCTCCTGGAGTTTTGGGTGGGTTTTTTTTTTCATATCCATGACTGCATATTTTTTGCCTTTGTCTCTTCTGCCAAAAATTTCCCTGAATATTGTTCTATAGCTTTCTTTTAAGGTAAGCTATTAGGGGCTGGAGACGGCTCAGTGGGTAAGTGACGCTTGCCACCAAACCTGACGACGTCAGTTGAGTCCCTGGAACGCACGTGGTAGAAGGGGAAAACTGACTTCTAAAAGTTGCCCTCTGACTTTGACTGATGAGCAGCATGTGTGTACATGCATGCACACACACACTACATGCAATACAGTAAAAACAATAATACATTTAATTTTGTAAAGTATTATTAACACCATCATTTGGGTTATTAGTATTGAAACATGTTCTTAGAGAAGCACCATCAATTCCATTTTTCAGATGAGGACACTGAAGATGACAAGCTTTAGATAAACTGTAATCTAGGCCATTTTAACCTTTTGTATTTTTTGAGACAGTATCTTTTTAGCCCTAGCTGGTTTAGAACTAGCTATGTAGACCAACCTGATCTCAAATCCAGAGAGTCACACTCCTCTGCCTCCTGACTACTGGGATTGAGGGTGTGTGCCACCATGCCCAGTTCAACACGGTCTTAGACTCCGAACCCGAATATTTAATCGATGTCGATAAATACGCAGGAGGACATTGACTTAAAATTAATTGTTGAATTTAGTAAAGTCACAAGCGCAAGATTTTGTTTCAGTTTAAATTATAAATCATTTTCTTATTCCCCCATAAATAAAGATTTTAATGATCATTTATAAAGAGTTTGGATTGCTTTTGGTCCCATTTACAAATTTAATTAAATGCTTTAATTATTTCAGATTGAATTTTGAAATTTAACACAACCAGTATCTTTGGCAATATCCAAATTATCTCATTAACATAGACCTTTCCAGTTAAGTAATACTTGTAAATTTAATATGTTCAATATAAATATATCTTAAATGCTTTTAATTATTCCTCTACTGTTTATAAAATAAATAAGATTTAGACATTAAATAACAGGCTTAAGCCAGTTACTCATTGACACATTAACGGGTAGAATTGCAAATCAAGTCATCAATTCTATTAGACAGCACAAATGCTAAAGTGTTAAACAGAAACAAACTCATTATCACATAAATATTAATGCTATTTGTTGATTTACTTCATCTTGATATTAATTCTAAGTATCTTTAATCAAAGCATTTACACAGTCAGTTCACGCAGAGGAGGAGAATCCTGTATTGTGCCAATTGTCTCACTATCACGATGTTTCTGGATCGACTGTGAGAAAACAACTGTGTGAAGGCACCAGAGGACAACTGGAAGTAGGGTGGAATAGAAATGGTATCTACAAAGAGGAAACCCACCAAGTGTGGTTCAGTTGGATCAGCTTTCTCCAGCACACTTCTGTGCTCATTGTGGAAGCTGGGGTAATCCAGCTGAAGCAGAGGCTGGCATCTTCCTAACTGATGACGTCTAAGACAGAACTTTGAAATGATCCTGATGCATTAGGCACTGGAGGAGGGACACAGAAAGGAGAAAGGAACAGAAGAAAGAGTTTAAAAAGTTATTTAAAATTCCAAGAGATGCCGGGCGGTGGTGGCGCAGCACTCGGGAGGCAGAGGCAGGCGGATCTCTGTGAGTTCAAGCCCAGCCTGGTCTACAAGAGCTAGTTCCAGGACAGGCTCCAAAGCCACAGAGAAACCCTGTCTTGAAAAACAAACGAAAAAGGAAAAAGAAAGAAAAAGGAAAAAAAAATTCCTAGAGGCTTAGAGAGGAAGCGTGCTTGCTACACAAGTGTGAGACCCTGTGAGTCTCCAGCACCCAAAAAATAAAGCCTGGCGTGGTGTGGTAGCAAGAGAGAAATGCCACATTCATGATAGAGAAGGAAGAATTTGAATAGAGGAGGTTTTGCCCAAAACTAGGAGCCAGAAAAAATCCGCACACCGTCTTTCGGAAGACCTGGAGGCCAGAAGAAATCCGCACGCCATCTTTCGGGCACTGAAAGGTAAGGCCCGGCGGCCAGAAGCTTATGCTCAGCAGCAGCAGCCTTTAGGAGAGACAAGTACGATGCTTTCCCATGAGGAAAACTAACCATGCAATGCAGCAGACCTACATCAACAGAGAGGCCAGAAACCTCTTCATGCTCAACAAAGGCCAAAAGAATCTGGAAACACGGATAAAGTGAAAGATAAAAAAGTAAAATACGTAAGTGAATATAATGCGCGGTCTTCCTCTTGCGTTTCCTAGACTGCATCTGATAGTTGGAGCTAAAATTATAACATTGTTTGACCCAGCTCTCGATGTGGCTAAGTGTTTAAGATGGCTGCGTCATAAGGAGGTTCCTACTTCTCACTCGAGTAGGGAAGAATTGCTCTCAGTAAGCAGAATTAAATAAAGCATATAGAAAAGCTACAGCAGCCACTGAAAACCATGTGTGAGAGGGCTTCAAACACGTCACATGTGAGGGCTGGAGAGATGGCTCAATGGGTAGGTGTGATTGCTGTTGAGTGTGAGGGTAGTCTCATGTACATGTATGTATGTGTATATATGTACATGTGTATATACATGCATATACACACATACACACATGTACATATATACACATACATACCTAGATACACATACACACAAAGAACATATATACACACATTCGGAAGGAAGGAAGGAAGGAAGGAAGGAAGGAAGGAAGGAAGGAAGGAAGGAAGGAAGACTGGTTACATATAGGGCCTGGCAAGATGCTGCAGCAGACAGAGGTGTTTACACTGAGCCTGACAACCTGAATTTGATCCCCAGAATCCATGTGAGAGAAGGAGAGAACTAATTCCCACAGGTTGTCCTCTGACCTCCCCACATGTTCAGTGTGGCATGTGTGCACACCATCTCTTCCCTCAAAATAAATAAATAAATGTAATCTTTAAAAGTTTTTAAATTGTAATTACATATAGTAAAATTTACTCTTTTTGAGGGCACAGTTCTGTAAGTTTTGACAAATATACAGAGCAATGTCACTAACAGCAAGATATAGGACAAGTTTTGTTTGTTTGTTTGTCTATTCATTCATTTATCTATCCATCCATCATCTAGCCATCTACCTGAGATCGCTTTCTCTGTGTAGCCCTGGCTGCCTGGAACCCTCTCTGTAGAACAGGCTGGACTCAAACTCAGAGGTCTGCCTGCTTCTGACTCCCAAGTGCTGGGTAGTACTAAAAGCGTGTGCCACCAACGCCCAGTTAGATTTCTTTTAGACTTATTTATTTCATTTTTATGCATATGAGGCTTTGCTTGCATGTGTGTCTGTGCACTGCATGCATGCCCGGTGCCCACTGAGAAGCCGGAGTTACGGTTGATGGTTATAACCTGCCATGTGGGTGCTGGAACTTGAACCCAGGTCCCCTGCAAGGATAAGCACTCATAACCACTGAAATACCTCTCCAGCTCTAGAGGACTGGTCTAGCTTAAAGGAAAATATTCTTCGTGCCTCTTCTCTGCAGCCAACCCGCCCCCATCCTTAATGCCAAAGACCACCGACCTGATCTCCATCTCTGTGGTTTGGTCTTTTCCATAGTGTCTTTCTGTTTGGGAGCATAAATGGAATCACACAATGTGTAGCTCATGTATGTATGCAGAAGCATGCAGTGTGTGAAACTGGGGCAGAAGCCATAATTCCAGCACTTGGGAGACTGAAGTGGGGAGATCAGGAGTTCAAGTCCAGCCTGGGCTACATAGGTGAATTCAAGGAGAGCCTGGGCTACAAGAGATGGCATTGGGGATGTGGGACTTCCATATCGATGTGAAGTTAGATATCATGGTCATGCCTAAAATACCAGCACCAGAAAAGCTGAGGCAAGAAGGTTCTTGACCAGTTAGCTGGAACCACATCCTGAATTCCATGACTGCTGCGAGAACATAACCAGACCTCCTCTCAATCAACAAACAAGCAAACTGCAGGAAATTAATTTAAACTACACATACATACACACACGCGCACGCGCACTCAAGTGTGTCATAGTAGGATTATGAAGGTCAGAGGTCAAAGGTCAATTACTTTGGGTAATTGGTTTTCTCCTTCTACCATGTAGATACCCAGAACCAAACTCAAGCCATCGTCAAGTTTGGCAACAAGCCCCTTTACTCACTGAGCTATCCTGCTGACCCAGGAAAGCAATTATAAACTATGTAAATATTCTGTTCCCGTGTGAAACTTTCAAGGTACTGGCCCTTTGCACCAGCGTGGACTCATAGTTCCCTATTTAATTCAGTAGCCACAGCCCTTCACTGCCATCTGCCATGCTTTTGTTGTTCTTTGTTTGTTTGTTGAGACAGGGTTTCTCCGTGTAGCCCTGGCTGTCCTGGAACTTGCTCTAAGTCAGGCCGGCCTCGAACTCACAGACATCCACCTGCCTCTACTCCCAGAGTGCTGGGAGTGTCATCATGCATTTTGATATTCAGATTTTCCATGACTGGGCTACTTGGAGCCCTTCATGTTGGCTTCTCCTACTTTTAAGGTGCTGTCAGGCATTCCCTGTGTTCTAGAACATGACACCTCAGTCAGGCTTTCCCTGGCTCACATCCTTGTCACAGAGGGCCTTTCAGTTGCGAGAGCAAGGAAGTATATACATGCCTGTGTACGCAGACAATGCAGATACATGTCTGCATATACGGTGCATCTTAAGTATGCAAACATATATATAGCATATGCGTAATTATGCAGGCATGCACATACATGCATTTTTACCCATACTTCTGTGTCTGTTTATATAAGCAGGAAGCTATGAGATCACTCCAACAAAACCAATTCCATTCTGACACTCAGAGTTCAGCCTACTGTTACCCCTTCCCACATGTGACTCCCCTTCTCTGACTGAGGAGTGGGTTGGCATCTCCCTCCCTGGGTTTAGGTACTCACCCTGTAATGTTTTACATTCTGCCCCTTTCCTACAAAGGCACATTCAAGCTTGGACTCTTCTGTCTGATGAGCCTCCCAGAACAACACTCTCTCAGCTAAGGCTCCAACCCAGCACCCAGGCTGCCTTTCTTTACTCTCTTCCATGTTCGGCTCCAAAGGCTTATCTAACCCTAACCCAGCCTTTCCCTCCTGCAGGGTTGCCCCTGGCCTTGTCTAAGTACCAGCTGAGAATTCCCTCCTTACCTGCTCTGGCTCTCCCTCCCTGTGCCAACCTCCCCCTCTTCCTGCCAAGTGGTTGCCCTGCCCTGACCAGGCAACTGTCCCCTTGGTATCTTCCTCCTATTCTCTCTGCATGGCCTCAGGCAGGCTCTTTGGCCTCAGATCAGGTGGCCCAGTCAGGCAGGCCAGGCAGATGATCCTGCTCAGTTGTCCGGTACTCTGTCCTGTTTGCCTAGAGCACCTGTCTGGGGTCTCCGAGAAAGGCCAAGTCTTAGGTCCTGTATTGACTTGGAATTCTGAATGCCAATATTTGTCTGTTCATGAAAAGGAGACCACCAATGCCTCTGTCTGGCTCTCTCAGCAGTTGGCTGTTGACTTGGGAGGTGTCTCCCAGATCGTGTCAGCAAACACCTGAAGAGTTTTTAACAGACCTTCAGACTGACTGTTCCATAGTCTCTTTGCACAAGGATTTTGACCCCTCAACACCCAGGCCAAGTCTTCCTGGCCCTACAGACTTGCCCACAGTCTGCTCGGCATCACAAGCCAGGTTCTTGTTCTTTTGTGTGGAGATAGAGATTGAACCCAGGACCTTGTCACAGCTAGACTAGCACTCTGCTACTGAGCTTCACTGACCAGCCCTTGGTTTCCAAGACAGAGTCTTTCAAAGTAACCTACCCGAGCCTCCAAGTGAAAATGAGCCCAGGTGCTCAGATTACAAGTTTATATGCTATACCACTTAGACTATTTGAAAACTACAGGGTTGACAGAGAGAGCTGAAGAAACAAGCTCCACCTGGAGCAGAAGCCAGGAGCAAATCCAGCCCTGGGAGCAGATCAGGATTGACCCAGCGACTAGATCCAGAGCCAGCAATCCCCACCAGAACAGGTACAAGGGAGTAACCGCTGAGCGAGTGAGCCAGAGCCAGAGACTGCTGAGGGTCTGGACGTGAATCTGAGACCTTCAAAGGAGTAGATGTAGGCCAACACCCCCGCGGGTCTGGGTGAGAGTCTAGGACCTCCCAGGAACTAGGCCAAAGCCAGGACCTCTGTCATCCTGGGTGTGAGTGAGGCTGGGTCTTCTGAGGGAATAAGCAAGAACCAGAGAACTCGACGGGGCCGGGCAAAAATCTGGGACCTCAGAGAGAGTAGGCCTGAGCCAGGTCCCCTGTGGGTTTGGGCATTGGTTTGAGACATCAAAGGGAAGAGGCAGGAACCTGTAACCCTTGTGGGTGCCAGCGCAAGTCTGAGACCTCTGAGGAAGCAAGCAGGTCCCCTGCCGGTTCGGGCGCACCCGAGCCTAGAACCTCCCAGGCAGTAGACTGGAACCAGAAACCTTTCCAGGCCCAACTCGAACTCGGGGACTTCTGCAGGAGGGAACCCAGCCTAGGACTTACAGATACAGGTCAAAGCTGGTAACCTAAGCCAAAGTTGCCCGGAGGCAAGGAACTCCACCTTGGGCAACAAATTCCACAGGAATAGAATTGAACGAGGCACCTAGGACAGGGAGAGCCCAGGAAACAAGCTCCACCTGGAACAGAAGCCAGGAGCAAATCCAGCCCTGGGAGCCAACCCAGTCCTGGGACATTGATTGAGCCAATGACCTCCACCAGAACCAGAGTGGGACTGAACCAGTTACCTAGGACAAGGAGAGAATGGGCTCCACCAGGAGCAGAAGCTAGGAGCAAACCCGGTTTCGGGACACGAGAGGATCAGGATTGACCCAGCGACCAAATCCAGAGCCAGCAATCTCTACCAGAACAGGCCTAACTCCAAGCCAGGGACATCTGCAAGAGGAGATCCAGACCAAGATTTACAGAAACAGATCAAAGCCAGCAGCCTAGACAAAAGTAGGCTTGAGACAGCAAACTCCAAGAGAGCAGACCAAAACACAAGAGCACTGAGCTACCTCCAGGAACAGGAATAACCAACGGAGTAACTAAAACTGTGACACTGACTGTACCACTAGGAAAACCACCTTAGCTTTTGATCTACTGGCACCTAGGAGATTATTCAACAGAATCTCAGACAGCACCAACGACACCTATTAGAGGAAAAGATGAGTAGAAAAGGTAAGATCACAAGCTACACCACAAGGAGCAACACAATACCAGTGAAACCCAAAGACACTACAAAAGTAAGACCGGAACAACCAAATATGGATGACCCAGAAGAAAATGATCTAAAAAGTAACCACAAGAGAATATCTGAAATTATTAAAGATGAATTGAGAAACTACCTTAAAGAAATGGAAGAAAAAACAAACAAAAAATTGGAAGATATCACCAAATCACTTAAAGAAAACCAAGAAAAAGCACTCAAACATATAACAGAAACTATTCAGGTCTTGAAAACTGAGATAGAAAAAATAAAGAAAACACAAGCCGAAGGAATTATAGAAACAGAAATCATGAGGAAAAGAACAGGAACCACAAATGCAAGTATGAACAACAGACTACAAGAAATGGAAGAGAGAATCTCAAGTGCAGAAGATAAAATAGAGGAAATAGACTCATCAGTTAAAGAAAACATTAAATCTAACAAAAGCTTAACCCAAAATATCCAGGAAATATGGGACAACATAAAAAGGCCAAATCTTAGAATAATAGGTATAGAAGAAGGAGAAGAAAGTTAACTCAAAGGCACAGAAAATTTATTTAACAAAATCATAGAAGAAAACTTTCCCTACCTAAATAAAGATATGCCTATGAAAATACAAGAAGCCTACAGAACACCAAATAGACTGGATCCAAAAAAAAGTCCTCTCACCACATAATAATGAAAACACTAAACATACAGAGTAAAGAAAGAATATTAAGAGCTGCAAGGGAAAAAGGACAAGTAACATATAAAGGTAGATCTATCAGAATTACACCTGACTTCTCAGCGGAGACAATGAAAGACAGAAGGTCATGGTCAAGCATTATGCAGACATTGAGAGACCAGCCAGGCTACTATACCCAGCAAAACTTGCGATCACCATAGAAGGTCAAAACAAGATATTCCATGACAAATCTAGATTTCACCAATACCTAGCCACAAACCCAGCCCTACACAAAATACTAGAAGGAAAACTCCAACCAAAGGAAGATGGCTACACCAACAAAAACACACGCAATTGATGATCTCATTACAGCAAATCCCAAAGAAGAAAAAAACGCACAAAATAGCATCACCAACGAGGAAAACCAAATTAACAGGAGATAGCAACCACTGGTCATTAATATCCCTTAATGTAAATGGACTCAACTCACCCATAAAAAGGCACAGGCTAACAGATTGGATATGAAAACAGAACCCATCCCTCTTCTGCATACAAGAAACGCATCTCAACCTCAAAGACAGACATCATCTCAAAATAAAAGGTTGGGAAAAAATAATACCAATCAAATGGACCTAAGAAACAAGCAGGTGTAGCTATCCTAATATCTAACAAAATAGACTTCAAGCTAAAATCAGTCAAAAGAGACAAAGAAGGACATTTCATATTAGTCACAGGGAAAATCCATCAAGAGGAAATTTCAATATTGAACATCTATGCTCCAAATACAAGGGCACCTTCATATGTCAAAGAAAC
>PVIU01003852.1:0-126223 GCA_004026605.1 Ondatra zibethicus | reverse complement strand
AATAGTGGGAGACTTCAACACTTCCCTCTCACCACTGGACAGGTCAATCAAACAAAAAATGAACAGAGAAATAAGAGAACTAACAGATGTTATGACTCAAATGGACTTAACATACATCTATAGAATATTCCATCCAAACAGAAAAGAATATACCTTCTTCTCAGCACCTCATGGAACCTTCTCAAAAATTGACCACATACTCGGTAACAAAACAAACCTCAACAAATACAAAAAAATTGGAATAACCCAATGTACCGTGCTTTAAAACTAGAAGTGAACAGCAATACCAAATCCAGAAAACCAACAAACACATGAAAATTAAACAGTGCTCATCTGAATCATCAATGGGTCAAAGAAGAAATAAAAGGGGAAATTAAAGACTTCCTAAAATTCAACGAAAATGACCACACAACATACCCAAATTTATGGGACACAATGAAAGCAGTGTTAAGAGGCAAGTTCATAGCACTAAATGCCTACATAAAGAAGCTGGAAAAATCCCACACTAGTGAATTAACAGAACAATTGAAAACTTTAGAACAAAAAGAAGCAAACTCACCTAAGAGCACTAGACGGCAGGAAATAATCAAACTGAGAGCTGAAATTAACAAAATAGAAACAAAGAAAACAATACAAAGAATCAATGAGGCAAAGAGTTGGTTCTTTGAGAAAATCAACAAAATAGGCAAACCTTTATCCAAACTAACCAAAAGGCAGAGAGAGAATATCCAAATTAACAAAATCAGAAATGAAAAGGGGGACATAACAACAGACACGGAGGACATACAGAGGATCATCAGGTCATATTTTGAAAACCTGTTCTCCACAAAATTGGAAAACTTAAAGGAAATGGACAACTTTCTGGATAAATATCACTTACCAAAATTAAATCAAGACCAGATAAACAAATTAAACAGACCTATAACTGCTGAAGAAATAGAAACAGTCATCAAAAGTCTCCCAACCAAAAAAAAGCCCAGGACCAGATGGTTTCAGCTCAGAATTCTACAAGACTTTCAAAGAGGAACTAATACCAATACTCCCCAAATTATTCCACATAATAGAAACAGAGGGAACATTGCCAACCTCTTTTTATGAGGCTACAATTACCCTGATACCCAAACCACAGAAAGACAAGACTAAGAAAGACAATTACAGACCAATCTCACTCATGAACATTGATGCAAAAATACTAAATAAAATACTAGCAAATGGAATCCAAGAACACATCAGACATGATCCACCATGACCAAGTCGGCTTCATCCCACAGATGCAGGGATGGTTCAACATACGAAAATCTGTCAACATAATCCATCATACAAGCAAGCTAAAAAATAAAAACCACATGATCATCTCATTAGATGCCGAAAAAGCATTTGACAAAATACAGCATCCCTTCATGATAAAAGTCTTGGAGAGAGCAGGGATACAAGGAACATACCTAAACATAATTAAGGCAATATACAACAAGCCAACAGCCAACATCAAACTAAATGGAGAGAAACTCCCAGCGATTCCACTGAAATCAGGAACAAGACAAGGTTGTCCACTCTCTCCATACCTATTCAATATAGTTCTTGAGGTCCTAGCAAGAGCAATAAGACACCAAAGGGAGATCAAGGGGATAAAAATTGGAAAAGAAGTCAAACTCTCACTGTTTGCTGATGATATGATAGTTTACATAAGTGATCCCAAAAATTCTACCAAAGAACTCCTACAACTCATAAACACATTCAGCATTGTAGCAGGATACAAGATTAACTAAAAAAAATCAGTAGCCCTCCTGTACACAGATGATAAAAAGGCTGAGGAAGAAATCAAAGAATCAACACCCTTCACAAATGGTATAAAATATCTCGGAGTAACTCTAACCAAACAAGTGGAAAACTTGTATGACAAGAACTTTAAATCTTTGAAGAAAGAAATTGAAGAACACACCAGAAAATGGAAAGACCTCCCATGCTCTTGGGTTGGCAGAATTAATATAGTAAAAATGGCAATCCTCCTGAAAGCAATCTACAGATTCAACGCAATGCCCATCAAAATCTCAGCAAAATTCTTCAAAGACCTCGAAAGAACGGTACTCAACTTCATTTGGAAAAGCAAAAAACCCAGGATAGCCAAAACAATCCTGGGCAACAAAAGAACTTCTGGAGGCATCACAATCCCTGACTTCAAGCTCTACTACAGAGCTACAGTACTGAAAACAACCTGGTACTGGCATAAGAACAGACAGGAGGACCAGTGGAACCGAATAGAAGACCTGGATATCAATCCACACATCTTCGAACACCTGGTATTTGATAAAGAAGCAAAAAATATCAAATGGGAAAAAGAAAGCATATTTAACAAGTGGTGCGGGCATAACTGGATATCAACATGTAGAAAAATGAAAGTAGACCCCTATCTATCACCATGTACAAAACTCAAATCCAAATGGATCAAAGACCTCAATATAAAGCCAGCCACACTGAACCTTATAGAAGAGAAAGTGGGAAGTACACTTGAATGTATTGGCACGGGGAACCACTTCCTAAATAGAACCCCAGCAGCACAGACACTGAGAGAAACAGTTAATAAATGGGACCTCCTGAAACTGAAAAGCTTCTGTAAAGCAAAGGACACAGTCAACAAGACAAAACGACAGCCTACAGAATGGGAAAAGATTTTCACCAACCCCACATCAGACAGAGGTCTGATCTCCAAAATATATAAGGAACTCAAGAAATTGAACACCAAAAGAACACATAATCCAATAATAAAAAAAAAAATGGAGCACAGACCTAAACAGAGAACTCTCAACAGAGGAATCTAAAATGGCTGAAAGACACTTAAGGAAATGTTCAACATCCTTAGTCATCAGAGAAATGCAAATCAAAACAACTCTGAGATTCCATCTTACACCTGTAAGAATGGCTAAGATCAAAAACACTGATGACAACTTATGCTGGAGAGGTTGTGGGGAAAAGGAAACACTTCTGCATTGCTGGTGGGAATGCAAGCTGGTACCACCCCTATGGATGTCAGTGTGGCAATTTCTCAGAAAATTAGGAAATAACCTTCCTCAAGACCCAATAATACCACTTTTGGGTATATATCCAAAAGATGCTCAATCGTGCCACAAGGACATGTGCTCAACTATGTTCATAGCAGCTTTATTTGTCATAACCAGAAACTGGAAACAACCTAAATGCCCCTCGATTGAAGAATGGATAAAAAAAAAAGTGGTATATTTCACAATGGAGTACTACACAGCAGAAAAAATAACGACAGCTTGAATTTTGCGGGAAAATGGATGGAATAGAAAAACTAGAAAGCATTATTTTGAGTGAAGTAACCCAGACACAGAAAGACAATTATTACATGTACTCACTCATAGGTGGTTTTTAAACATAAGGCAAAGAAAACCAGCTTACAAACCACAATTCCAGAGAATTTAGACAACAATACGGACACTAAGAGAGACTTACAGAGATCTAATCTATGTGGGAAGTAGAAAGTATAAAAAGACAAGATCTCCTGAATAAATTGGGAGCATAGGGACCTTGGGGGAGGGTTGAAGGAGGGAGGGGAGGTGCAGGGAGGGGAGCAGAGAAAAATGTAGAGCTCAATAAATATCATGGGGCGGGGAAAAGAAAACTACAGGGTTTTTGATACTGTTGTTTGTTTGTTTGTTTGTTTTTGCTTGCTTAGTTGGTTGGTTGCTTGATTTTTCGGGACAGGATTTCTCTGTGTAGCCTTGGCTATCCTGGAACTCAGTCTGTAGACCAATCTGGCCTGAACTCAGAGGTCCCAGTGCTGGGATTAAAGGTGTGCCTCACATCTTGTGGCTCAGAATTCAACGCGTAGCAGAGAATGACCTTGAATTTCTGGTCCCTCCAACACACCAGGGGTGTGCAGCACTGGAGATGGAAACCAGAGGCTTCTGTGTATGATGGGGAAAGCCCTCAACCAATTGAGCTGCATCCCCAATCCTAGAAAACTTTTGTACTGAAACCACCTACTGGTATCCCATCCAGAAGTTCAAGTCTGCATTTTGCTTGTTTAAGTGTTTCTTTGAGTTGGTAAGTCAATAGATTCACTGTCAGAATTGAAGGAAAAATAAGTGACTTGTTCTAGAACTGCCCGCTTTGCTGCGATGGAAATCAGACATCTTCTGTTCCTTCCCAGGAGTCAGCATGAAAGCAGTCTACCTTGATGGGCCCAGAAGTGAGTAAAGAAAGTCTCTCTTAGCAGTAGCCAATGTGAGTTATGAACATTGGAAATATTTAAATGTTTGCATACAAGGAATGTAGCCTTGAGAAAAATTCACAGCAGAGGCAGCCTCCCCATCTCCTCACTGGCTTCAGGAGAATGAGAAGAACCAAGCTCACGACACTGAGGGGCCGCAGGGTAAAGAGCTCCTTTCGCCTCCACTCCTTTAGTGCCCTTTATGAACAAGGAATAGGACCCTCATTTGCATCAGGCTAAGCGCTGTGACACCCTCAGGCCCTGACCACAACAAGCTCCAAGTGGGAGAGCTGTCTCAAAGAATCAGGGGTAAAAGAGTCCTGATTATGGACTTGGCCTGGGGCATAAACTCAAAAGGGAGAGAATTAAAGCATTAAAAAGTTACCAGCTTTAGCAGGCTGGAGAGAAGGCTCAACTGTTAAGGGTAGTAGCCGCTCTAGCAGAAGACCCAGGTTCAGTTCCCAGCACCTACACGGGGGCTCCCTGCCACCTGTAACTCCATTTCCAAGAGATCCAACACTCTCTTCTGGACTCCACAGGAATTAGGCACACCCATGGAGCACAAACATACATGCAGACAAAACAAATAAAAATAAATGTTTTTAAAAGCTACCAGCTTTAGGAGCTGGGAAGGCAGCGCAGGCTTGGCATGCTCCCATTTTGTCTTGCTGAAGAATGAAATCGCTGGCGTGTCCTGCCTACCTCACTCTTTTTTTACATTTTTCACGTCAGCGAGCTGAGGTATAAAATTATATGCAGGCTCACCTTTGTGTCTCACCCACCTCTGTTGGACAGAGTTATGGCAAAGGTTGTATTTCCTCTGGAAATATGTTAGCAAGCTGCCTCTCCTGAAGCTAATGACATCAATGGCAGGGGAAGGTTCCAAATACCTGATAAAAAGAATAGTTGTTCAATACATTTCTATTTCCTCCTTGGGTGGAAGCTATGCTTTAGGGATATGTACTACACTGTGTTGCTGGCTTTTCAAGGACAGTCGGTGATGTGATTGTCTTGTCTTTTGCAGTGGGGGTGGGATAAGAACACACACACACAGCTTCATTCATTAAAGCGGTCTCATGATAAATATTTTATGTGGTCACTAAAGCCTGACTAATAGGTTTGCGTTTAGCATTAATTTACACAGCCCCAGATGGCTCGAAGGAAACCCTCACTCCACACTTGTCTGCTCTCCTCGTTGTTAACTGGGTCCTGTCTGTTGTTGCATCGTATTGTATTTGGATGATTGTGTCAAGGTGTGAGTTCGTGTGACACTGCACCTGTGTGAGGTCAGAGAACAACTCTCAGAGGTCGATTTTCTCCCCCACACATAAAATTAATAATAAAGAGGGAAATTTTTTTTCTCTCTCTCTCTCTCAGTTTTCAAGACAGGGTTTTTCTGTGTGGCCCTGGCTGTCCTGCAACTAGCTCTGTAGACCAGACTGGCCTCAAACTCAAACTCTGACTTCCGAGTGCTAGGATTAAAGGCATGAGCCCCCACTGCCCAGTTGTGGGTGGGAGGGTGGGGAATCTTTTAAAATATCAGATCACCAGGCTTTCCTGACAAATGCTTTTACCCACAGAACCATTTCTCCAGCCTCCCTAGGCTGGCCTCAAACCCCGCATGGACCCAAAGATGATCTGCATCTCCCTTCTGAATGCTGGGATTCAGGCATTACAGGCCTGTACCAGCAGACCTAGTTTATGTGGTATTGGGGACTGAACCCAGGGTGTCATGCATGCTAGGGGAGCACTCTACCAACTGAGCTGCACCCTGGCCCTTGTGTCCTTCAGAACCTTTGCTGCTAGGCCCTCTTCCTCTTTGCTATGACACTGGCTTTTCCAAGACTCCATGTGCATTACTTCAATCTCCTCCCTGGAGTCTTCCAGTTTGGCCTGTACTCCCAGCGCTCCTACAGGGACTGTGGGAGGCGAAGGCAGGAGAATCCCCAGAACATTAAGGACCTGCCTCACATAATATAGGCAAGAACCAGTGCTTGAGTCTATCCTCAGACATGTGCTCCATAGCACATGCGCACCTGAAGATTTTCCTTTCAAAGGGAAAATGGGTCAGTGAGACAGACCAGTGGATAAGGATGCTTGCTTGCCAGCAAGCCTGATGGTCCCTGGTTTCCACATGGGAAAAGGAAAGAATGGACTCCCCACAAGTTGTCCTCTGACCTCTATACATGCACTGCCCACTCAAACCACTCCCCCCCACACAAAATAAAATAGCAAAAGTAAACAATTTCTTAAAGTTAAATTGGCATATTTTGTAGTGTAGATTTTATAACTATTAAAGATTTCAGGGGGTTATTATGTTTCCAGCTATATATGGCAATCATCACCATCTAATGTGAGCACAACAGTAGTTACATAGTAACTACTACATCCCCAAACCCTCATCTCACCAGCAGCCACCCCCCAGTGTTCCTTCCCCACTCTGGTGGCAACAAACCTACTTTACATCCTACCTATTTGCCTACCCTAAAGACTTAGAAATAAAATCCTAAATAGAGTATGGCGGCGCACACCTGTAACCACAGCACCTGAGCATGGTGGCGCACACCTGTAACCACGGCACCTGAGCATGGTGGCACACACCTGTAACCATGGCACCTGAGCATGGTGGCACACACCTGTAACCATGGCACCTGAGCATGGCGGCACATACCTGTAACCACAGCACTTGAGACAGTGAAGCAAGAAGAGTCTGAGATCAAAGCCACACCAAGCAGGGGTGGCGCATGACTTTGAACCCAGCACTCTGGAGATAGAAGCAGGCAGATCTTCGAGTTCAAAGCCAGCCTGGTCTGGGTCTACAGAGTGAGTTCCAGGCTATCCAGGGCTACACAGAGAAAGAGAGAGAGAGGGAGAAAGAGTGTAAAGCCAGTGGGACATATATAGTAAGACTGACTCTGTCTCAGATTATCACATTAATTAACTAATTAATCAATTAACAAATAGTTTCTGTGACTTCCCCTTAGCATACATTTTCAGACTTTATCCATGTGGGCTGGGATGTGGTTTAGTGGGTAGAGTATGTTCCTAACATGCACACTGCCTAGACCAGGTGTGGTGGCACATGCCTGTCATCACAGCACTTGGGAAATGGAGGTAAGATCAGAAGTTCAAAGTCATCCTCAGCTACATAGTGAGTTAAAGGCTGGTCTGGGCTACAGGAGGCCCTGTCTCAACAACAACAGATCAGCCATGCTTTTCACAGCCAAATAATTTATTAAAATATACTACACTCGTTGGTTTATTTGTTAGTTGGTGGGTATTTGGGTCAAAGCTGTGACTATTTAAGTCTTGCTAGTATGAACACCAGTGTGAACCAATGTTTACCATTTTCCTGGTGCATACTTAGAAATAGAATTGCCTGGCTATGCGACAGTTCCAAGTGTCACTTTCTGAGATACCGCCAAGCTGTTTCTCACAGTGGCTGAGCACTGTGTCTCTCTTACTCAGCTGAACAGCTTCTGAACACTGTCATTTTCCAAGCTTCAAAAAAGTTATGTAACCTCACTCAGATTGTACATTTGTTTTGTCTGGCTTTGTCAGGTTAGTAAGCAAACAAGCTGGGCATGGCACATGCTTGAAGAATGACTTGAAGAATGTAGCTTAGTTGGTGGAGTACATCCCTTGCATGCATGAGGCCCTGGGTTCATTCCCAGCACTAGACACGCAATCAGGGAGGAACACACCTGTAATCCCAGCACCAGTAGGGTGGAGACAGGAGGATCAGAAGTTCAAGGGTCATCTTCAGACACAAAGAAAGGTTGAGGCTACCCTGGGACGCTCGAGACTATCAGGAAAGAGGGGAATGGGTAGTTAATAACATGCATAGCACAATTTTTGTTACCCATAATTGAGATTATTTTTCTTCCTGACCTATCGTCTCCGGGCTACTTGGTTGATGGGCAGATGGAGAGGCGTGGCTGTCCCCTAATGGAGGGATGCACTGGTGAAGCTCTCACCCCAGGGCCACATGCAGAGTGACAGGAGCTGCATTTCCCAGGCTGGAACAGGTTGCCTCGAGAGGAACCTTGAGATCTAGGAAGCAGAAGGGAAGGGGTGGATACCTCTTCACCCACAGAGGCAGAAACAGTTAGAAGCTGAACAGATGTGAAATTCGTAAGGCTTCCCTACAAAGCCCTCAGGAGTCAGCTGCCTGGAGCTGACACCCTCCCTTCCCACCCTCTTCTACCCTGGCAGCCCTAGCTCTGTTCCCTTGGCTCCTCTAGGGCCCTGCAAACCCACGGTGCTGTGCTAAACCTTCCCAAGCTTTTTTTTTGTTTGTTTTGTTTTTCTTTTTTCTTTTTTGGTTTTTCAAGACAGGGTTTCTCAGTAGCTTTGGAGCCTGTCCTGGAACTAGCTCTTGTAGACTAGGCTGGCCTCGAACTCACAGAGATCCGCCTGTCTCTGTCTCCCGAGTGCTGGGATTAATGGCATGCACCACCACTGCCCTGCTGTTTGTGTTTTTCTAAACAGATTTAGGTAACATACACACACATACTCACGGGGGTGGGGAGAGGGGTGCATATATAAAAGACAGCAAGGAGAGGAGAAAAAGAGGCAGAGGAAAAGGAAGAGAAGGAGGAGGGGGAGATGGAGGAGGGAGGAAGAGAATGATGTGACTAGAAGCTGTGGGGTTTATGTTTTGTTTTGTTTTGTTTTTTGGGATTTTATTTTGAAGTTGAGTCTCAGTACTACAGCTGACATATCGTTATTTTTATATTTCCTTTCATTTAGAGTCCTATTTTCTCTTTTGCTAACCTGTTAAATTGAATGGTTTTTTTGTTTTTGTTTTTGTTTTTGTTTTATTTTGTTTTGGTCTTTTGAGACAGGGTTTCTCTGTGTAGCCCTGGCTGTCCTGGAACTAGCTCTTGTAGACCAGATTGGCCTCGAATTCACAGAGATCCGCCTGCCTCTGCCTCCCAATTTTTTTTCTTTTTTTTTCTTTTTCTTTTCTTCTCCATAAACAGAAAGAACATGAGAACAGAACAGGGGTCCAGCCAAGAAAGTTCTTCCACAAGGGTAGAGACCAACCAAGGCACCCACATGGTAGCTCACAACTGTCTCAAACTCCAGTTTCAGGGAATCTGACAACTGCATACCAAGGAACATAAAGTTAAATGAAGTATTAAAAAAGGACAAACAATCCAGGTATGGTGTATGGCTTTAACCACAGCAAGATCTTGAGTTCAAGATCAGCCTCGGCTATATAGAGAAACTTTGTCTTACAAAACAAAACAAAACAAAACAAAAAAAAAAACAAAAAACAGCCAGGGCTCTTATATAGACAGAGAAGCCTTAACTCAAAACAAACAAAAAACCACCTTTAAACAAATAAACACAAACACACAAGCACAAATAAGCTGGGGGCCGGAGAGATGGCCCAGCACTTAAGAGCACTGGCTGCTCTTCTGGAGGACCCAGGTTCAATTCATGGCACTTACATGGCAGGCAGTTCATGAAACTCCAGTATCAGGGGATCTGACATTCTTACCAATGAATGTTAAGAATAAATTTCACAAGACAGTGATACATTATAAACCAGTAGTCAGGCAGATCTGAGCTCAAAGGCCAGCCTGGCCTACATAGGGAGTCCCAAGACAGCAGGGCTACTCAGAGCTTAAAAAATTTAAAGACTGGACTGGGCAGTAGTGGCACATGCTCCTAATCCCACCCAACACTAAGGAGGCAGAGCTCTTACGAGTTAGGGGCCAGCCTGGTCTACAAAGTAAGTTCCAGGACAGCCACAGCTGTTACAGAGAAACCCTGTCTTGAAACCCGCCCCCACCAAAAAATTTAAATTTAAAAACTGAACATGTTTACCCAGGGAAGAGAATCTTATGCCCCAAAGTCCAGGGTCTTTTTTTGCCACAGGGGTGAGCTCACAAACTAGACCATTTGCTGAGCTGGTTTTGCCTGCCATGTACACAGGACAAACACATAGCTGTTAACTGCTCAAACTGTAAAGTAAGCCCCAATTTGGTGGTACCAGAAACCTTTACACCTAGCAAGAGAGGTTCAAAGAGCCTGTACCAATGTTTGGCGCCCCCAGGCCCTGCTCACAGAAAAGGCTTTTCCCATCCTGGAAGGAGCAGTGGACGAGTGCTCCCGCTGCCAGCCCCTGAGCCTGTTCAGAAGTGCCGCTGGCACAAGCCTAAAAAGGCCGCGCTCAACTCCGGCAGGGCTTCTAGGATGCTCTGGTCCACAAGTGAATAAATTGAATGTTAATTCCTTAATCTTCAGCCTTTCTTCATTAAAATAAAAAAAAAATGAGAACCAGTTCAAGAATCTGTATAGTCTACAATCTCAGAACTTTGAAGACTGAGACAGGAGGATTGCTGTAAGTTTGAGGCCAGCCTTGACTACAGAGTGAGACCCTGTCTCAAGAAACAAATCAATAAGCTAAGAATGGTGACACATGCCTTAAACCCCAGTACTTAGGAGGCAAAGGCAGGAGATCTCTGTAAGTTTGAGGCCAGCCTGGTCTACATAGTGCATTCAAGGCCATCTAGGGATACATGATAAAACTCTGTTTCAAAAAACAAGAAGTAATAAAGATTCTCTGTGGCTATGTTCTACAGTATCTTGTCTGTATTATATTATTGAACTTTGGGGTTAACCTTATTTATTTTATTTTAACTTTTTAAAAATCTTATTGGTGTGTGGGGGTTATGGGGTGTGTTGGTAATGTGTGTAGGAGGGACCATGTGTGGAGGTCGGAGGACATCTCTGTGGAGTTGGGACTCTATTTTCGGCTGTATGCACGTGAGTGCTGAGGATTGCACCCGGGTCATCAGGTTTGTTGGGCAGCAAGCCTAGATGCTATGTTTTTTTAATTACTAAAATTATTTCTTCAGAATCAAATGGAAGCTCTGCCTTGTTATTCTTAATTTACTCTGAGCATTTTTAAAGGATTAAAAGTAACATGCCATTAAGAAGCCATTATAAATAGCATTTAATGATATAATAATAACCCATCAAATGGATATCCCATAATTTAATGACTCAGTCTCATGAGGTTGGCTGTTATTTTTATTATTTTGGATTATTACAAGTAATCCTGTAAAGAGTGATGTTTTTATTTTTTCCATTAGACAGATTTCAGAAAACAGTATTTCTGCTATATAAATGGCCACAAGACAGTTCAATGGGTGAAGGAGCTTGCTGTCAAGACTGATCTGAGTTCAATCCCTGGGACCTGTTGCAGGATATTCGATGGCACTGTGACACTCTGAGACTGTTAATAAAGTTAACCTTGAATCAGGGGGTGGAGCCAGTGACTGGCTGACTAGAATTAGCCATAGAGAAGCCAGGAATTTGGGTAGAAAAGGAAGGAAAGGGTGAGACTAGAGTTTGGTGCTTCTTTTGGATTTGGGACAAGTGGAAAGACAGATCTCTTGCTGTGTCTCTAGCCAAAAAGCAAGGCCAGCTGGTTGCTTCTTGGCTTCTCTGATCTAGCAGGTCTTCACCCCCACATCTGTCTTTCAAGTCTTTGTTGATAAATAGACCGATAGACTTAGTTTAAACCTACATATCTCGGTCATAGTAGAGCCTGGGTCGCAGGACCAGAAGGCCCTCTAGGTAGAAGCCTAAGTGGTCTGTGGGCACTAATGGGTGGGGCAGGGGAGAGCATGGGGCACAGAGGATAATTAAAATATCAGTAGATTTACATGCAGCTGATAAGCCAACACACACACACACACACACACACACACACACACACACACACACACTTCGTACATTGAAATGCATATCAATACACAAAGGCTCACGTGTTGAATGAAGGCTTGATCTCTATCTAGTGGAGCTATTAAGAGGAAACTGGGTCTCCAGAACCTCAAACTTCGTCTACAAATCAACTCATTGATGAGTTCACAGGCAGCGGGTTTGACCTGTGACACTGCAGTGCTGAGGGTGTGTTCTGAAGGGTGGACCTTGTCACTGACCCTTTCCTGCCTGTGTCTCTCTAGAGCTCTGGAAGTCCCTTGGTGGAAGGAGAGAACCGGCTCCTGCACGTGGCCCTCAGATCTGTCTGTACACCATAAACAAAGAAGTGAGTAGAATCCAGATGGACTTTCTGTACGCCTGTCGCTTGGTCGTTTGTACTTACCATTCTTTTCCTGCCCTTCAGTGACTGCTATCGTCTTTTTCCTCTTCTCATTTCTTTCCCCCTCCCCGCTCCCTTCCCTCCTCCAATCATCCATTCTTCTCTAGAATTCACACCCTTAATCTATAAATCTGGCATATGTTGTTTTTGTGAATCTCCCTAATTCTGGTTGTGTTTATCTTTGTGTGTATTTTATTATATATTTTAACATTCTCATGTAACAAATATATATTACCTTATAGTTCCCACAAAGCTTTGAAAATCTTTGGCATCTGAAATCTGGTAAATATTAACCTCTACTTTTGGTTACTTATAGTGTCTTAGGGTTTTTATTACTGTGAAAAGACGCCATGACCATGGCAACTCTTATAAAGGAAACATTTTATTGTGGTGGCTCGCTTACAGTTCAGAGGTTCAGTCCATCATGTTGGGGAGCATGGAGGAGTGCAGGCAGATGTGGTGCTGGAGCTGAGAGCCCTACATCTTGACTCAGGCAACAAGAAGTCAACTGACTGTCACACTGAGTGAAGCTTGAGGAAAAGACCTCAAAGTACCCCCAACAATGACACACTTCCAACAGGCGTGGCCTCCAGCCTCAACAGTAATAGTAAGGTGTGTGTCATCCAGCCTCCTCCATCAGGACCACACCTCCTCCAGCAAGGTCACACCTCCTAACAGTGCCATTCCCTATGAGTTTACGGGGGCCAAATACATTCAAACTACCATGTATGGCTTGGTTTAAAATGTATGGCTTGATTTCATGTATTAATTCTTTGACAGGCCTTATCATTTTGAGACATGTTAAAAGAATATCTAACTCTATCCTGTCCCAGCCCTCCAAACTTAAGTATTCGCCTAATGTTGTGTGCAATTGGTAGAAACTTCCCATTTTGGGAGAGAGCATGAGGCTCCAAGGAGCTGAGGGGCTGAGCCTTCCATCTGCAGAGCTTGCTGCAAGTGCTGCAGAGACATTGAGGGTCTAGCTTTCCTGAGTCATCACCTATGGGGTGGGACCGATGCAGTTGTTCTCCAAGCACCTGTAAATAACCCCCCAACATATCCCTGTAAGTAGGCCCAGTGCAGGGAGCCGCAGGCAAAACGCCATTACAAGATGGCGATTTCACCCTGGCAGTTCAGAGGTAAACAATTCCATATTTGGCAATGCTCCAGGACTGAGTGTCCAGGCGCTTCCCGAATGCGTTTCAACCTTGGGGTCCCTATCCAATCCTGAGGGTCCTGGTGTCCACAGGCTTATCTGCAGCCAATTAAGGTTCGAACCGTGTCTTTTTTCCCTATATAAGCAGCCTCCATTTGGAGCTCGTCCCTTTCGCATCCCCTTCGCCCCTTTGTCACCTTCGCCTTCCCCTCTCACTTCTGCACTCCCTTCCTTTTGCTTTCCCTCCCTCTTTTTCCCGTAAAACTTTCAACCGAGAGGCTCTCTAAATAAAGCGTGATACGGGAAGAATCCTGAGTGTGGTTGTATTCCTGCTGGTCGGGGGTCGACTAGAGCCCAGCAAACTCCTGGTTTGCAGAATGACTTTTGTAGAATTTGGTCCTGTTCTGGGGTGAGTAGACACGTGTCTACATACAACACAGAATCTTTTTAACAAATCCTATCTTTATATATTTATTCTTCAAATCCTCGGTGTGGCCTTTTTTCTAAGTAACTAAAACACACTTGTTGGAAACCTCTGAAAGCCTCAGTAAAACACAAAGTGCAAAGTAAAAGACCCTCACCCTGGCTGGGGATGCTCCTCAGTTGGTAGACTTCTTGGAGCCTTGCTTTCATTTCCAAGACAGCATAAAACTAAGTGTGGTCCCCAGATCGATAATCCATGGTCTAGTTCCCAGCACCCATGTGAAAAGATGGAGTTAGCTGAAGAATGTTCTGGACTAGGATCACTCATATTTGACTCCAGAATAAACTTTCTCTTATTCCCTTGGAGGTAAGAACTGAGTTATTGTGTTGGTAGAAGCTTTGGTGTGGTTGTCAAAGAGAGCACGTGACTTTAATCTGTCTCTTCTCTGGTGCAGATTGTAATCCTGTGGGATGATTTATAACTCTGTTGTTTTCCTGGCTTTCCTGTCTGCTGGGCCTTTTTGTTTTTTCACAGAGAAAGGGAGAGGGAGAGAGATAGGGAGGGAGGGAGGGAGGGAGGGAGGGAGGGAGGGAGAGGAAAGAAGGGAGTGAAGGGGAAAGGAGAGAGGGAAAGGGAGAGAGAGAGAGAGATAACATGTTGGGAGCATAAGTCTGTAAGGGCCTGTTTAGGTTTAGACAACACTGGTATGAATATCTAAGAGTCAGCTAAAACATGGCTGACACTGGACATGGGGGTCTATGAGTCTACATAAAATGTCTGACACCAGATATCCAGAGAGCCTAAAAGTGAGTGCTGATGCTTTCTGTTGCATAGCTATTTTGGCAGAATGCCACTTTTGTGTGATTCTGTATAAATATGGCCTTGTGTGTGTTTGTCTGTAGGTCAAGTGCCTATAGTCACATGGCTTGTATATCAATCTACATGTGTCCTGGCATGAGTCTGGGTGACTGCTGGTGGCTACCTGACTGGGGTCTGTGTACTAGTGAATAAAGTATGTCTTCTCTGCTTGTGGCTCTTCACAGTGTCTTCAACCTCCTGACCCTGTGACCCTTTCCTTTCTTTTTGTGGCATCACAATATGGACCTCACAATGACATGGCAAACATGTGAAAGTCAGAGGACAACTTTCTGGAGTTGGTTTGCTCCTTCCCCCACGTGGGTCCTTAATATTGAACTCAGGTCCTTAGGCTTGGCAGCAAGCACCTTTACCCACTGAGCCATTGCCTTGTGTATGTTTTTGTGTCCGTGCCATGCCGCTGTGATTACTGTATCTTTATGGTCCTATTCTTTTTGCTCAAGATTGCTTTGGCTATTTGGGGACTTTTATGCTTCCATATGAATCCTAGAATTTTTTTCTGGTTCTGTAAAGAATGTCATTGACATTTGTATTTGTTGGGTGGTTTTCTTGAAAGAGACTTTGGCTATGTATCCCTGCCTGGCCTGGAACTCACTATTTAGACCAGGTTGTGCTGTGGAATAATCCTTTTATACACTGTGTGAATATATGTTGCTCTGATTGGCTTAATAAACAAACTGACTGGATAGCTGAACAGGATAAAGTTAGACAGGAAAGCCAGACTGAGAATGATGGGATGAGGAAGGGTGGAGTCAGAGGAGTCGCCAGCCAGATGCAGAGGGAGCAGGAGATGAACGTGTCGTGCTGATAAAAGTACTGCCATGTGTCAGAGTATAAATAAGGAATATGGGTTAACTTAAAATGTAAGAGTTAGTTAGTAATAAGCTTAAGATATTGGTCAAGCATTTGTAATTAATATTAAGCCTCTGAGTTATTATTTGAGAGCAGTTGGGGACAGTAAATCTCCTGCTACAAGGTTGTCCTTGAAACGACGTCGCTCCTTCTGCTTCTGCTTCTCCAGTACTGGGATGACAGTGTGTGCCTAGCAAAGCCAGGCGGTCAGTGCATGTTGATCTGTTCTGCATAGAGTCTATGGTTTACTTTGGGTAATGGACATTTTTAACAATCTTAATTCTTCTAATCCATGAACATGGGCTCTTTCTACTTACTTTTTAAAAATTATGATCGATGTATACATGTATGTGTGAGCACACATGCCACACTGTGTGTGCAGAGGTCAGAGAGCAATGCTGTGGGCCTGGTTCTCTCTTTCTACCTCTATGGTGCTTCCTGGCAGGAAACTCAGGTCAGTCGCCAGGATCACCCTGCACTTTACTCTCTGAGCCATCTCACCACTCCTATTTCTTTCACGTTCTCTAATTTCTTTCACGAATGCGGTATGAGTTGGTGGCAAATCTGGGTAGCTGTGTGGACAGTAGCAAGAATAAGACTCCATGACAAGGGCCAGCTAAGACCCACGCCCAGATTTAGGCTTTGTTGGCTTCTTGGGTACAAACTTCCTTAGGCTTTTATTCATGCCCTAAAAATATTCGAGGGTATCTGGACAGCAGAAGCTTGTATTCTTCTACCAGCAGTCTACTGGACAGCAGAAGCTTGTATTCTTCTACCAGCAGTCTACTGAAGCTGGTGTCTCCTGGACAAGGAGACATGTTTGTAGTATTTTAATGGTCTTGCAAGTACTGGAATAGCTGAGCGCTTTACATTCTGTAATCTGAGCATTCCCTCTGGAAAGACCAGTGTCACTCTCAAGATACTTATTTTTAGATGCTGGAGAGTAGTTAAGAGTGATTGCTGCTATTGCAGAGGACCAGGGCCTGGATTCAAACATCCTCACCCAGCAGCTCACAAGAACCTGTAAACCCTGAGGGGATTACAGCGCCCTCTTCAGGCCTCCATGGGCATTGGCATGCACACATAAGCGCACAAATAAAAATAAAACCCTTTTTAAAAAAAAGATAATTCTTAACGAGGCAGTGATAGTTCACACATTTAATCCCAGTACTCAGGAGGCAGAGGCAAGCAGATCTCTGAGTTCAAGGCCAGCCTGGTCTACAGAGCAAGTTATAGGACAGCCAAGGCTAGATAATTGTTTTTAATGATATTAAGGTCAGAAAACTTACATTTTCTCATCTCTAGCTATACTGTAGAACAAAACTTCTACCACACAGCTCCTCTACAATTCAAACTTTAAACTCAAAGTCCTACATTTGTGTAGTGTTTTTTTTTTTTTTTTTAGATTTATTTATTATGTAACACTGTTCTGTCTGCATGTATGCCAACAGGCCAGGAGAGGGCACCAGATCTCATTACAGATGGTCGTGAGCCACCATGTGGTTGCTTGGAATTGAACTCAGGACCTCTGGAAGAGTAGCCAATGCTCTTAACCTCTGAGCCATCTCTTCAGTCCACTGTGTAGTGTTCTTGTATCTTCAGACCTTCCATAAGATTTCTGCAATAGCCCTTACTTTAGAGCTTTTACCCCTTAATTTAAATTTATTTTATTTTGAATAATGTGTATATGTGTGAGTATGTGTACATGAGTGTAGGTACCCCAGAGACCAGAGCTGTTGGATCCCTTGGAGATAGCACAATAGGAAACTGTGAGCTGCCCAATGTGGGTGCTGGGAACCAGCCCAAGTCCTCTGGAAGAGCATAAGTGCTTTTAACCCCTGGGCCATCTCTCCAACCACCGAATTTAATTATTATTGTGGTGGTGGTGCTGTGTGCATGTATCCATGTGTATGTGGGGAGGGTGGGGGGTGTACAAGTGGGGGTATGTACATATTAGTATGTGTGGTCAGAAGACAATTTTTGGGAGTTTGCTTCCACTGCTTTGTTTGGGACATAACTCAGATGGTCAGGCTTGCATGGCAAGTGCTTCCAGCCACTGAGAATTCTTGCTGGCCCCTGGAGCTTTTCGGTTTTGTATGTGGCTGGTATCAAGACCTTCCCACAAGGTAGGCAAGTGCTATCACAACAAGAGATGCCTTCAGTCCCATAAACCACTTAATAATTAATGAAACACACTGAGTTTCATCTTTGCTAAATTTCTTATTATTCATATAATCAGAGTAAAGCTGAAAATTTACACATTGATTTTTATATTGATAGGCCATTTGGGGGAAGAAGAAAAAACTGCCAGTTCAAAGACAGATGGATGTATAAGTGCTGAGACCTTCAAACAATTCAGCTTAATGGCTCACTTCTCAGCACCCAGGAGACAGAGACAGGCAGAGCTCTGTGAGTTCAAGGCCAGCCTGCTCCACAGAGAGTTCCAGTCTAACTAGAGCTATGCAAAGAGATTCCTTCTCAAAAATCAAAACAAAACAAAGCAAAACAAAACAGAAACAGATTTCCTTCAAATATGCATAAAAGGTGTGATAAGATGGTCCACACTGATCTCAACACAAGAGAGCCTGAGGCAGAAGTATTGCCTATTCAAGACCGGATTGCCCATTCAAGGCCAGCCAGAGTTGCACACTAAGACTGGCTCAAAATATGAAATAAAGTGGAAGCAAAGAGGGGTCTAGAGAGATGCCTGCACCTGCAGCTCCACTGGAGCCAATGCCTTTTGGCTTCACACAAGATAAATCTAAAACCAAAGCAAACAACCCGAAAAGCAGCATTCCACAGGTGTAACCTCAGTGTGTGAGCCGCTGAAGGTGGAGGATTAGTAAGGCCAAGACAAGCCTTAGGGCTACAGAGCAAATGCTATCTAAGTAAAAGTTAATTAAAATAAAGGGCTGGCTGGGAGGTGGTGCACGCCTTTAATCCCATCCCTTGGGAGGCAGAGGCAGGTGGGTCTCTGCGAGTTCAAGGCCAGCTTGGTCAACAAGAGCTAGTTCCAGGACAGGCTCCAAAGCAACACAGAAACCCTCTCTCAAAAAACAAAATAATAATAATAATAGGCTGGGGAGGAGTCTCAGGAGGCAAGAGCACGGGCACTTACACAAGAGGCCAGGAAAGGCCAGGCACGCGCACCTTTGACAGTCAGAGAGGACTGCAGACTGATGGGATGGGAGCTGTGCACCTGACACTGGCACACACACTTGGACCAGAGCAAACGGAGTGAAGGTGTGATCTCCATTCCTCCTACAAACTCTTGAGACAATTCAGATCCCCAGGAGGAGCCTGAAATAAAGACAATTCTTGAGGTGCCTAAAATAAAATTTTCATAGGAGGAAGGCCTCTGTCTTATAGTCCTAGAAACAGGAATTTATTTTTGGTCCCCTTGTGTTAGGAAGAAGTTACTTAACAATCCTGTTTATCCAGTACTTTGCTGCTATGTACTGGCATTGATGAGTAAAGACATTTCTCCCATCCAAATGTTATCCAGGCCGGACCCTACTTAGCTTCCAAATACAGCGATATGGCCATATATGATCAAAGTTATTTCTAAGGTGGTTTTTATTTTTGTGTTGTTTTAAAGGACAGTGTCTCTCTATGTAGTAATCCAGATTGATCTAGAACTTGAAATTCTCCTGCCTCAGCCTCCCAGCCATTTCTCCACCCCAGGTCTGAAATTAAGTGTGTGCTATCATATCTGACTATTAGGTACTCACTCTGCTCTGCTCAAAGTGTTGGATATTTTGATATTTTATCCACCTATCTACCTATCTACGTATCTCTACCTATCCATCCATCCATCATCTATCTATCTATCTATCTATCTATCTATCTATCTATCTATCCACCTATCATCTATTTATTTAGAGTGTAGGCACACATGGCTCATGTGTGGAGGTCATAGAACAACTCAGTTTCTTTTTCCACCATATGGCTCTCAGGGTCATAAAGTTTGGTGGCAAGTTCCTATCCAAAGAGCTAGCTGAGTCCCCAGGTAAGCTCTTGATAGACAGATGAGTAGGTTGCTGGAATGGCTCTAGGGGACACAGACTGAGGGAGGCTCCCCCCCATGAATACATGGTTGCTCAGGTCACTCTGTCACATTCTTCTTGGCAATGGCACTTCCAGGTCTTGAAGTGGCAACCTCACTGCCATCCAGATTTTATTGGTAGAACTCAGTAACATGGCAGGCGGTGGTGGCGCACGCCTTTAATCCCAGCACTTGGGAAGTAGAGGCAAGCAGATCTCTGTGAATTCTAGGTCAGCCTGGTCTACAGAATCTCAAAAAATTAAAACCAAAACCTGTAGAGAGCTGCGTGCAGCTGTGCCTTAAAGATGGCGCCAGCTTCTGCCTTCCGCCTTCCCGATGGCGAGTGCTCTCTGTGATAAACAACTCCATATTTGGCTAAGGCCAAGGATCTGGCTTGCTTCCGCGTACCTGGACCTATCTGTAGTGCCCACGTGGCGCACCGGGGTTGGCTACCCAGAGGCTACTTAGGCTGCAGGCGGGCTTCCGCCAGGGAGAGTGAGTGAGTGAGAGGTAGAGTGAGTGAGTGAGAGAGAGAGAGAGAGTGAGTGAAAGAGTGAGAGAGAGAAAAAGAGAGAGTCAGAAGATTGTTCAAAGTTCCTGAATAAACTGCAGAAAGAAGAGTTCGGTGTTGCATCTTCCTTGCTGGTTGAGGCGGCCGTGACAAAAACCCAAACAAAACAACAATAACAAAAAAACAAACTAGTAGCATGATCCCATTTAGATGCAAGGGTAGCTAAGGAAGCATGGTCAAGCTTCCCGTCTGTATTCAGGAAGAAGAGAAATGGAGTTTGGTAAGTAATTAGCAGTCTGTTATGATTTCTAAATCCTAATAAACTGAGTTGTTGGCTGTAAGGAACAGTTTGTATCATTGGTGAGCAGGGTTATTAGTGTCACTTCTCTGTAAAGAAGTTATTGGCACTAACAAAAAACACCATTCATGCAACAGTTGTAGTGGCTTTAAAAAAAAAATGTCCCACAGGTTCTGTCATTTCAACACTTGGTCTCCAGCTGGTGGTGCTGTTAGGGAGCCTTAGGACATGGAACCTTGCTGAGAAAGTGTGTCACTGGGGACAGGCTTTGAGAATTTATAACCTCACCCAACTTCCAGCTCTGCTATCTGCTTCCTGTGTGTGATTGAGATGTGATCCCTCAGCCTCCTGCTCTGACCCACTGCAGCCGTGCCCCCCTGCTTCCTGTGTGTGATTGAGATGTGATCCCTCAGCCTCCTGCTCTGACCACCTGCAGCCGTGCCTCCCCTGCTGTTATGGGCTCCATCTCTAGAACAGAAAGCCAAAATAAACTTTGATCTGCAAGTCAGTTTGGTCATGGTGTTTATCACAGCAACAAAAATTAATGAGCACAGCTACACTTTAACAAGTAGAAAAGTACTAAATTCTGACACCACTTTTCTTAATTTTAAACAAAAAAATCACATTTATCATTTATTTAGTCTTTGTGTGTGCATGTGTGCGTGTGTGTGTTTTTCCAGCTGAAAAGCACTTTAATATAAATGACTTGAAATGCTATATGAAGGGGTATATTTCAGCACTGATTTGATTTATTTTTTAATGTGGGGGTCAAACTCTGGGGCTCATGTATGGCAGGAAGTACTCTACCATTGATCTATATCTCTAGGTCCCTTGAGCCCACCCCAAAACCTAGGCAATCGTTGAGTCTATTCTCCTGCCTCAGCCTCCCAAGAAACCAAGAGTATAGGCCTGCAGCACCATTTCCAGCCAGTGCCCAGACATCTTCTACAAGCACAAGCTCAATTACATTTTTGCCCCAGGAATACCAGTCTTGACAACGTGCCTGTCAGTTTTGCATTCACTCTGCCATCAGTATTTTCTGTTTTCCCCCAAATGGTCTTTAAGGTGTCTACATCCTGCCATGACCACTTAACCTTCTTCCAGAGACTTTCGCTGAAAAGCTCATACCCTTCAGCTTGGGTCTGCACCTGAGTCTGAACCCCAGTTTACAGCTGCAGATTGAAACTTATTATCCCTACCACTTAATATCTGGAGCTCTCTGCAGTCATGCATGAAGTGCGGTAGGTGGATTATTCTTATCTTTAGATTACCTTTCCAGAGTAAATCCTAATTTAAGATCAACTATCCGGATTGGATTCTTAAGATTCTTGTCGGTGCTACTTGCCAGCAGGTGTGATGCATTGTTTATTCTGGGGTAGGAAAGAAGGGCTCAAAAGAACATTAAGATTTCAGATTTTAACTCTGCTTCAGGACCATCCGAAATATGTAATGAGGTCCCTTTCCAGTAGGAGCAGCGAACAGGAGGAGCCCCGATCTGTGAGCTAGGTGGACACTACACTTCCACAGGGGCTAGGGGCATGCAGGCAGGACCTGAACCTCAAGGTCACCCATCAGCAGGCACAGCAACAGCTGGTTCTGCCGGACCCTCCCTGACCTTTACTCTGGAGACAGGACATTCCTTTTTTGTTTGTTTGGTTTCCTGTAGCCGGTCTGAAAGTGCCTCGACAGCAGATACACGTGCTGGTCCCGCATCTTGCCCCACACATTTCCCAATCATGCGTGCTCCGGAGCTTTAGCTCAGCCGCGCTGCTCCACACTGATCTAGACACAAAGATTCCATTACTCTGAGTGAGATGCGTTTGCCACACTTGCTAAGTTTGCCTTTAAATAAATACATGTGCAAGTGACACGATCTTCAAACACAAGAGGTGTATAATATGCATTTGGAACAATTAGCCAGTCTAGCGGCAAACATGTGCCCTTCTGCTGGGCAGGAGTCCTCAAAGTCCTAACAGGGTCATCTCATCTGCTCACATGCAAATGATTTCACCAATTTTCTACTCTGGTTGTGGAGATAGCTCAGTGGGTAGAAGCACTTGCCACCAAGTTTGATGATCTGAGTTCAATCCCCAGGAGCCATGGTACAAGAGAGACCTGACTCCTGTGGGCTGTCCTCTGATAGATACCCCCCACACGAAAGTATGTTTTTAAAGTTAAAAAAAAAACAACAAACCTTTATATTCAAGTTACAAGCATCCAGAATGTGTAAAGCATTTGTAATACTCTTCCAGGATGGCTCAACACTTCAACTGAAAAGATGGAACAAACTTAATAATTTATCCCAGCGCATTCAGCTGACTTCTGACTCCAAGAGAGCAGGGGAGTGTACATTTGAATATTGGTAAGCTCAGGTGATAACTGCCATTAGGAAGCAGAGAATCCAAGGAAGCAGATATGTTATGGATGCTAATGAAGAGCACTTACAAATAAAAATGGGCCAAGAGCTCTTATAAAGTTTAATCTGGGGGCTGGAGAGATGGCTCAGTGGTTAAGAGCATTGGCTGCTCTTCCAAAGGTCCTGAGTTCAATTCCCAGCAACCACATGGTGGCTCACAACCATCTGTATTGAGGTCTGGTGCCGTCTTCTGGCCTGCAGACATACATGGAGGCTGAACACTGTGTGCATTACCACACCCACTCACTTTTTTTTTTCTATTTATACATGTAGGTGTTTTGTCTGCATGTATGTGTGTGCACCACATATGCCTGGTGTAAACAGAGAAAATGGCATCAGATCCCCTGTAACTGGAGTCACAAATTGTTGTGAACCACCACGTAGGTCCTGGGAATCTAACCCAAATTCTCTGCAAGACCATAAGCTGCTCTAAATGTTGAATCATCTCTTCAGTCTTACTTTTTTGTTTTTTAAATATTTTATTTAAAACTTTTTTTATATGTATGGGTGTTTTGCATGGATATATGTTTGTGCACCATGTGTGTGCCTGATGCCCTTGGAGGCCAGAAGGCATCAGATCCCCTAGAACTGGTATTTTAGACAGTTGTGAACTGCCACATGGCTACTGGGAACTGAATCCAAGTCCCCTGGAAGAGCAGCCAGTGTCTAAATTGCTGAGCCATCTCTCAAGTCCTACTTAATTTGTAATACAGGATCAGGTACCTGAGGCTGGCCTCAAACTTGCTATGCAGCAGAGGATGACCTTGAACTCCTGATCCTCTTATTTCCAAGCTGGGACTACAGACATAGGCTATCATGCCTGACTTATTGGAACAGGGTTCAAACCCATGGTGATTTGCTTCCAGAGTCTGCCACTATTAAAGGCAGGCATGAGTCACCAAGGCTAGTTTGTTACTTTTTAAAAGTGACCTGTAGTAGCTACTTTTGGTTAACACTGTTTTTTCTTTATGACCAACTCATTAACACGGTAACTATTCAATCACTAAGGCACTTTTTTTTTTTAATAAGTCACCCAGGTTAGCCAGATGGCCCATTGGGTAAAGGTGCCAAGCCAGATGACCTGACTTCGATCCCTGAGTCCCACAGGGTAGGAGAGCAGACTCCTAAAAGTCTCCTCTCCCTCTGATCTCTAGGCACATGACCCCCTCAAGGCACAAAAATAAACATAATAGATACTTTAAGAACCCAATACTTCATTAAGCAATAGAAGATTAGGATTGACTTTTGAGATCTTGAACCTCAACATTTTGTTGCTATTCAGATCAAAATGCAGACATCTTCACATTGTTACCATGGGTTTCCAAAGAATAGTCTACCTTTCTAAAAGCTATTTATGTGTAAGGACAGAAGAGCATGCAAAGAAGCTGGGGCCTTTCCAGGTCATTGTTGCTGCCTTCCAAGCAGCAGAGCTTGGCGTAAGCAAAAGAGCTCTAGGGCCAGGTTCCAGTCTAGATGTTCAGGTTGAAGTTTAGCTGTGCACACACACGTTTGGCTCATAAAAACCAAAGGGTCGCTGGGCAGTGGTGGCGCACACCTTTAATCCCAGCACTTGGGAGGCAGAGGCAGGCAGGTCTCTGTGAGTTCGCCAGGACAGGCTCCAAAGCTACAGAGAAACCCTGTCTCGAAAAACCAAAAAAAAAAAAAAAACCAAACCAAAACAAAACAAAACAAAAAAAAAAACCAAACCAAACAAACCAAAGGGTCTCCTTTGGAGACTGAACAAGGACTAATGAGCTAAGAACATCAGTAGCAACGGTGTGGGTATTTCCAAAACACAGCTTCTCAGCATGTCAGAAGTGCTAAGGAGGCTGGAGAAGTGGCTCAGCAGTTAAGAGTACTTGCTGCTCTTGAAGAGGACCCAAGTTCATGACCCAGCACCTAATATGCCAGCTCACAGGCACCTGTAACTCCAACTCCAGAGGGATCAATGTTCTCTTCCAGCCTTCTTGGGAGACTGCACTCATGTGCACACACAGTCACACATACAGATGCACATAAGTAAAAATAAAACTGTCAGTCGGGCAGTGGTGGCGCATGCAGGAGGCAGAGGCAGGCAGATCTCTGGTTTCGAGGCTAGTCTGGACTCAGAGTGAGTTTCAAAGGATAGCCAGGGCTACACGGTGAAACCCTGTCTCAGAAACCAAACCAAAACAAAACAAAATCTTCAAAAAGCAGGGGGTCAGGGACACCCATTGCTCTTATCTTTGAGAACAGGCTGCTCTTTAGCTTGGAGTGCTTCTTGGTGACTTCCTTGGAGGAAGGTGCCCTTCTTATTTGAAGGCCACCCCTTGAAGGGCTCGAAACGTGATTTGCCTCTCATTAACTCTCAGCAGGAATCAAACCCTGTTGCAGACTGCCTGCGCCGAATCACCTAAAGCCTGCTATAGGAAGGCTCTAAGGAGGAATGGCACCTGTTCCCTGTCCACATAAAAGTTCCTCCAAAATCCCTCGAGGTGGGGCTTTCTTTTGCCACCTTCCTGAAATGCAGATAGATCTGGAGTACTACTATTACTATAATGCACAATAAAACTATAATAACCCTGTAAATAATAATTACATACATTCATATGTGTGTATATATACCCAAGTCTTACAGGGCAAATGACTGAGCTGTCTTCCTGTTTCCTAATGAAACCACTAAAGTCCTATTAAAACTTTCTTAGATAAACTATAAGCAAGAGGAACTTACTTCCATCAACATGTAGTAGCAAGTGGGCAATACTCAAAGTGCTTTTGATATTTGAGCTTCTATACTGACTGACATCCAGCAAAAGTCATCTTTCAGTTTTGTGACACTAAATACAAAAGCTGTTATTCAAAATTTGGAAAGGTAAGGTGCTCCAAAAATAAGTTATATTTAATACTTTCAGTGATGAGGTCACCATTTTATTTTCTATTCTAATTTAGTCTGTAGTATTCTGGTTTCTCCTTGGATCACATGAAACTCCTGCCTTTTCATAATTTTGTTTCTGTATATTCTCCATTAAGGATATGTATGTGGGGTGGGGGTAGGATCCCACGATAGTTCTCTTTTGTCCCTGTCATGCGAGTCATTTGCTTCTGCTTAGCAGAGGTAGAATGGGGGCATTTTTGAAGGAGTTAGTCCTCCGGAAAGGACTCTCCCACAACACCGCTGTTAGCAGAGACCTCAACTACTGTTCAGTGTTTAAGTAGCAAAGGAGCATTTACTACCCCAAAGAACAGGAACTTCAAGACTCCTAGCTATATAGATTCTGCCCACCACAACCTCTTAATATATTTGTGATGAAAAGCTATTGCTTTAAAAACATTAACTATCATATCCAGAAATACCAACTGATCCAGTGGCAAAGAGGTAATTTGAAGTCCCCTGTGTTTTAAAAAGGAACCGATACAACTGAAAAATTCCAGTTACATAGCCTCGTAAAAATTAACCGAATCTAAGGATAAGAAATGTTAAATGAAAAACTTAAAGAAATCATGCCATATTCACCCAGATGACAGGTTTTTAATTGTACTTCCAGTTACTCAAACTAAACATTTATCGGCCTTCAAATTCATTTATTATTTGATCTAAAAGAACTTACTGAACAAAATGCTCAGTTCCAATGTATCCAAAAATACAAAACTACCTTGGGCTGTTTGCGGACGAGTGTAGACGAAGGCAAACAGACACTGCGATACAGTTGTGTGGATGAAGTTAAACATGGGTCCCTGTTGACAGTCATCCCTGTCATTTGTCCACAGCCACAAATATCCACGCAGTGCATGAGGTCCCAGGGTTGCACATAAGAAGTGGTAACCCAGTGAGAACCAAGGGCTTTTAAGGTCTCTTAAAAACGTAACGTGGTCGAACAAAAACAAAACCCAAAGCAACCGAAAGACCTGGATAAGTGCTCCAGTTAGCGACTCCTTGGCAACTCAGATCTAACCAAACGACTTTAGTGGACAATTAGATTAAAATGAGCAACACTCTCTCTCAACAAAACCTATAAAGCCCGTAAATTATGCTCGGCTCTGAGAAACGGCAATTACTAGCACCTTCCTTTCGCATTTAAAAATATTCTATTCAGTTCTGCATCCGCGGCCTTTTCATTCATTTATTGCCCTACACAAGATCTCCGGTGGCTCTTGGGGAATCGCTTCTGTTCAGGCTGCCCTGGCAGGACATCAGAATGCCAAGCCTCTGGGTCGAGATCCCGCCCTCGCTCCTCGGCAGATGGGAACATCATGCGCTTCGATTTGCTTATTTAATTGGGGGAATGGGAGTAGACCCAGTCCGAAGGGATGCGCCGAGTGGACAGCCCAGGGTGTGATCTGTCCTTCGTGCGCCCCCAGAATGCGCGCCCTCTCTGGGCCTGTCCTGCGCCCGCGCGCCCCAGGCCTCGTCCGCCCGCCAAGTACCCAGAGGATGTCCCCGCAAGGACCCCGCCCCTCCCGCGTCCACGCACCTGCGGCCCCGCCCCCGGGCACGAACCTTCAGGTCCACGCACCTGCCCAGCCTTCCCTCCCGCCCCCCACGCGCAGCCACCAAGCTGCAGCCGCGCTCCTCCTCGGCCGCCCGGGTATCTAAAGGGGTCCGTCTCCGGCACCACAGCCAAATGGCTGAGCCTCCCTGGCCCGCTGCGCAGGCCGCCCATTGGACCCTGCCCCCCGCCGCCACCACCACCATTGGCTGGCATCCGAAGTCTCGCCACTCGATTGGCTCGTGCTGCCGCCGCTCCACGCCGAAGCTGCAGGTCCCGCCTCCACGGCGATCAGGTTAGTGTGCGCCGCGGGTGCTGGGGGCTCGAGCACCGAGCGGAGCTGGTTGAGCCTTCAAAGTCCTAAAACGCGCGGCCGTGGGTTCGGGGTTTATTGATTGAATTCCGCTGGCGCAGGATCCTCTGCAGAGAGAGAGAGCGAGAGAGCGCGAGAGATGGATATGGACAAACGGATTCATTTAGAGCTGCGGAACAGGACGCCCTCTGATGTGAGCATTTGCCAAAAATATCTCTGTCGGTCCATTCTCCTACTTTGTGTTATGTGTGCGTGTGTGTTTGGGGGGGAAGGCACTTTTTTATGGAGGGGTGCTCCAGGGAGGTGTAGGGTTTGGGGTCGAACTGCAAATGAATTGCAAGGTTGGATGGGGGGGTTTGCAATGCTATCCGAGCATGTTCCGGCCACCGCCGCCTCTGCCCTTGGTGTGTGACTGACTACCTGTGCGTGTGCTCCCGCGTGTGTGGGTATGGGTGCGAGGGTGTGCGTGCGAGTGTGGACCCAACGGGGGGCCGGCGGGGCGCACGCGTTCGGGTCGGAGGGAACGCGGCGATCTGACCCTCGTCCGAGCTCTCAGCTCCCACGACTCGCGTCTGGATGGAAAAGATGATCGAGGGGAGGAGAAGATGGGCTGCCTCCTGGATTAAACAACAAAAAGGGGGTGTTATATTTTAGAAACGTATCCCCCTTTCCGCCCTCTCCCGCGCCTGCCCCCTCCCTTTGCCGTCTCTCTTTCGCTCGCTCGTTCTCTCGCACACAATAAGTTTTGGGATTCGCGAGTCCGGTTTAGTTTCTGATCAATGTGGCCCGAGGCCCCCGGGGAGAGCGCGTGGGGACCCGGCTGCTGCGGAGTTGGGAGATGGCTCGAGTTTAAAGCGCGTCTTCGTTTCTCTGCGGGGATGAGGCGAGAGGTGGGGAGCCATATTTGTAACTTTGTCGTGTTCGTGAACGCGCCCTTTCTCTCCCTCCCTCCCTTTCTCTGTCTGCCTTCCTTCTCCTTTCTCTCTCACTCTTTCCACCCCACCTTTGGGCCAGATGCTGTTTTTTCTCCCTTCTTCCTCGCGGAAGATGGAGGGAGTACCTTAGAAAGAGGGGGAGGGATTGTGGAGTGTGCAAATGCTCAGATAATCCTCACGCCTCCCCAGCCACGAGCGATCGCTAGTGTAAGTTGCCCGTAGTCTGCGTCCCGGTGAGCCCCCGACTCCCTGGCTCTCTCCCCAGATGCCAATCTTGGCACCCTGATGCCCCATCGGCACTAGCTACCCCACCTCCCGGTCCCTGCTTCTCCCGGGGTGGGCTCCCTGGCAGCCATTCGGCGCCTGGCTAATAAATGAGCACGGGAAACTTTATCAGGACCCGAGGTGCCCAGAGCTGGTGCTGCTGTGGGGACCGGTCGGGTCTACATTCTTGCAGGCACGACTGGCACGCAGCTCTGGGATGGGCAATTCGTCTGGCCGTCGCCGTTATGGATTGGGCAGCGGCGGGAGTATGGCAGGAGGAAACTTACACCGGTGGGAACAAGCAGGCTGGGCGCGAGCCCACTGCTAGGGGAAGTGAGGGTGGGTGGGTGACTGGAACGCTACTGTTTATTTTTGTCTCCCTCTCGCTTTCACACACTAGTGTTGTCTGCGAGTTGGCCCATCCGAGAAACCTTAGGGTCTGGGGTGGAAATCCTGGTCAGCTTCCCCTTAAGGCCGGGTCGTGGGGAGAAGGGGCTCGCGGGCGGGAAGATCCCAGGTTCAGCCTGGGCTTCCGGGGGGTCGGGCCAGTTGGGGGCTCGCGCAGCACGTTGCACTGACCTGTCGTCCCCCAGCCACTTGGCCCCTCGAATCCTGACAAAGGCAGGCCTCGCTTCCTCTTTTCTCCTAGTTCCTCCCTCCAAACCTGAGTAAGACTTTTGAAAACAAGCTCCTTTCTGCCGTCCGCCCATCCTCACGCAGCTGTGCACTGGAGACGTGCTACAGCCTTATGGCGCGCAGGGCGGGGAGGAGGGGGCGCCGCTAGCAGCAGGACTTGCCGCCGGGCTGCCGGGCTTGGCCGGTGGCGTCCTGACCCAGTCCCGGTGCCCGATCCCGAGGGTGGAGGGGGCTGGGTGTGGTGCTGGGGGGAAGGGGCCGGACGCGGGCTTCCCGCGTACTTTCCGGTAGACCCTTGTACGTAGTTGGGGGGCTTCGGGGTCGCGGCGAGTAGGTGCGCATAAGCGCTGGGCCGGACCGAGCTATCCACTGTACTAGCCAACCTGGAGTGAAACGGAAAGCGGGTCGAACCGGCTCTTTAAACTTCCCCGAGTGTGTGCGCTGGGGGAGGGGCGGGCGCTCTGGGCTGGGCGCGATTTCTCACGCTTCGCCCCCTCGTCGCGAGTCCGCGGCCCACTCGTCGGCCCCGGGGCTCCTGGCGGGGTGGGGCGCGCGGGTGGCGGGGGAGGGGGCACTTGCTGCGCATGGGGGAGGGGAGGGCAGAAAGCTCTCGAAAGAGGGACAAAAGGGGTGGGGGAGGAGGAACTGGCTTTTTTGTTGTTGTTTTTCTGGCTTTTTGCTTTTTCAAATAAACGTTTATGGGAAACAGATCGTTCTTGGGAGCCTCCCTCCCCAGAGTCCCGTCCCGTCCCCCCCACGCACCCACCTTCTGCAACCTCTCTCTCCCAAGTCGCATCTCGGGGACTGGTGGCCGCGACGCCGCTGAACTAGGACGAGCAGCCATGTTTCCCGGGGCGCCGGCGGCCCGCCCCTCCCCCACGGAGGCCGCGAACCCAGCTCGGTGGGGACCCTGGTGCCCACTGGAGGGGACCTGGGCGCGCACAGGCGCAGCAGAAGCCCGGCGGCGCGGGCCTGGGGATCCGGTCTGGAGAGGGCGCGGCGGGCCGGGGGCCCTCGACCCTCTCGGACCTGCGGGCCACTGTCCTCGCCATTTGCAATGCTAGGCCGGCGGGAGACCCAGCCCCAGGGTGCCTGCCATTCTTGGGGTGCAGGGGCAGCCGTCCCCGGGCTGTGCCGGTGGCTCGCCTGTCGGGCGCCGAGCTGCCATTTTGTCACCGTGGCTGTTGTCGCGCTGGGGCGGGGGGGGCGGTGAGAGGCTTGCGCCATCGTCCCGACGGCTGCCCTCCAGCGAGGTGGCTTCTGGGGGAGCTGGTCCCAGGGACACCCCCACCCCACTTTTGCATTCGGTCTTATGGGGGCTCCGGCCCCACGCCCGGGATCTGAGGATCCCAAAGCTATCGCAGCCCTGAAAAGGTGACGGTCTCCTTAGCAAGCGCCCCCGCCCTCCCGCCTAGACTCCCTGCCCGCCCCCCCCCCCGCCCCGGCTTGGTTTTCCGCCGTGGCTCCCGCTGCGATCTGCGCGTAGTGGAAAGGTGGCCTTGAAGACGGAGCGGTCGCTCTGGTGTTTGCGCCTTCGGCGGAAATGATAGGGTGGTGATTGGGGGTTGATGGTAAAACTGGAGGGCGGGAGGGGCTCTAGCTAGTCAGTCTGGTGTCCCTAACCGAAGTTGAGGGCGTCGGCCTCCTACCCGGGAGGAACGAGTTGTCGGGATGCGCTGGGGAAACGCCCTCCGGGGCTGGGCTCTAGAAAGGTTGGTCGAGTTTCAGGTGGGTGTCGCAGCACCCTGCAGGCTGGGGGAGCTCTCGCTATTTATCCTTGACCCTCTCCCAGCAGCCTTTTTGTTTTGGCGGGGAAGGTAGCTAACTACATAGTAACCTACCCTAAACCGAAAGAGAAATAGGACTTTCCTTTAAAAAAAAAAAAAAGTAAACTGTCTTTTTGTGTTGACTTAAGACTCAGGCAATTTGTTCTCAATGCTGGTCCGGATATGGGACTCAAGCGTGTGGTAGGCACCTCCCTGACTGTAGGCTGGTGTCTGCATGCAGAGACTAACTTCCAAGAAAGTGTCCCGCATAGGCTGCCATCCGAGCCAGCGTCTACTTTGACCTCTGGAATGCATTGCATGTTTTTTTTTTTCCAGGCTGACTTAGTGCCTAATTGGGTTCAAGTGGCCCGGTATTTGCTCCAATTTATGCAAGCCAAGCAGGGATTCAGGGGCACAGAACTGAGTGAGACCTTGGTGTGGTGGTGATCACTTGAGCCTTGTGACTGGCAGCCGTTCCTGCTTGTTTTGAATCTGAATGTTCCATGGTGAGGCTGGCTTCTGAAACCACACAGACCTGGCTTTGAGTTCACCAGCTACACGGAGGTTGGGTACTAACCTGTGGTCTGGGACAGATTACCTCAGTTTACCTCCAAAGCTTTGCACATATGTCCTGTAAGATGGAGACAGTGCTGCTTTCTCAGTAAGTAACAATATTGGTTTGATTTGACCCTTAGCAGGTGTTTCCTATAGTCTCTGATGCTGGTGAGTGGCGAGGGCTAACTGATGGCGTCCTGGAGCTTTATAATAACTAACAACTCCAACAACAATAGCGGATGCTTACATAGCCTCTTACTGTGTCTGGCATGTTGCTAAGTGGATTACACACATCTGTTAATTTATCCTCACAAGGGCACTATGTTAGGTGCTGTCGTTATTCCTATATTAAATGTAAGGTCACGGACAGTGTAGAACCCGGATTCTAACTCGGTTGTATTCAGCTTCTGTACTGCCTTGAAGCACCATTACTAGTTGTATGTAAAGCACCATAGGGAAGGGCTTTTTCTTCTCCAGCTTTGGAGTTATGCCACCTTATTAGCAAGAGGGTGGCTTGGGGTCTGTTGGACAGTGAAACAAAGCATGGCTTCCTGTTAGCTTTAGGTGGACAGACGCAGGCAGGGTGGGTGAGTAGGCATTTTAAGGGGAAACCTTACCTTGGTTTCGCATATAAATAAACATACATCGTTTTAGGGCAAGATGAAGCTCTTAGATGTCAGGGCACACTTAGGGTAATGAGAAAACAAGCAGGAGCCGTTCTTAGCTAGTGGTTATTTGGGGTCTTAGGTATAATGCATTTCCTGTTTTTATTAGTCTTTTCTACAGAAAGAACAAAACTTCTGGGCAGAATAGGCAGGTCCTTAGTGTTTGGGTGTAGTGTCCTTGTCCCTACAGATTTCTCTCGTCACTTTAACAGACATGTATTACCAGGGGAGAAAAATGTACCCGTTTTGAACTTGATCAATAAAAGAATTACAGGGATATCTGTATCCTTTTGTCATAAAAGCACCTGTGTTGTATTCTCAATTTTCTTTCTTGGTGAAGTTTACTACCTGGAAAGTTTATTCGTCTCTGTTTAGCAGGTTGGGGAGGTCCCTGAGGTCCTGTGCTTTGATTTTTTTTTTTTAAAGGTATGTGGCAAATCCTACATTTGATGGTGCATTGTGGTTTTCCAAGACCTTCTGTATATTCCTTTAAACTAGTTTGATTCTCACAGAAATGGGCCCCAGTTCAGTAGCACCCCTAGGAAGTTGTTTTCATTCCTGGCTCCCTCTGGAGCAACCCTCTGTCTCAGGGGTCAAGGAGAGCTTTAAACTGCCCAATTCCAGGCTTTGAGGCCTGCTGACATCAGGATCGCACAGATCTCTCTGAAAACCCCAGGTCACCTCTGGCTCCTCCATCTCAGGCCTGCTGCTCTCCCATGGTGCATGCTTCCTGGGAGGACAACCCGCAGCAAAGCAAAATGGCTTTGGGTTCAACACTCCTGTCCAACTGCCGCTTCTTAATGTCTGAACTACTGAGTAGGAGTGAGTGGACTGACTGTAAAGTTCAGTCCTTTCAGACCCTGTCCCCTCCCTTGACTAGGGACAGCCTCTCAAGGTGACTTACTTAGGACTTCTACAGATAGCCACCCTTCTTCCTACTTAGAGAGTGTGGGAAAGGCCCTGACTCAGTGCTGACTCGCCACACTGCAGAGCTGGGAGGTGTTTACATCAACTGTGCACCCTCTTCCCTCTTCGGAGCCCAGAGCTCTTTGCTGAGTGACTGTGATTGGGGTCTGATGGAATGAACTTGGTCCAGCATTCCGGCCTGAATTCTGATTTGGAGACATTCACTTTGGGACTGTATCTCCTAGGACCTACTCTCCACCACTGCCCAGCACTTGCTTCCTATAGACAGGCAGAGAGCCACGAACTTGACATGAGTCTTATATTATATCGGAGTGTAATTATACAACGAGAACTGAACAGCCAGTGTGTTTGGGTGAGAGAAAGGGCTTCTGACTGGAGCAGAGGTAATTACTCAGACATCTCATGTAATAAAATTGGTTGAAGCTATATGAGCACAGCAGCATGGCCTTCATCTGCCTTCCCAGACACAGAAACAGCCTCCTTGTGTGGAGCCAATGGTCCGGATGAGAGTAGTGTCTTCATTCTGTGCACCAAGTCCTGTCCTCTGTCATACCCCACAGCACGGTGGAAAAGGGGGAAGTGCTGGGGGGGATTCAAACTGATTTTGTTTTAGCTCCATGCTCCCCTCCCCCCACATACGACCATTTTCTTTACCAGACTGGCTCCAGGCAGCGGGTTTAAAAGATAACTCTACTCTAGTGATTACTTACTCTGGTGTGGATTATAGTCCCTGCCCCTCTCCCAGAGGGATTTGCATTTTGAGAGTCTGGTTTAGTGAGGAGATTATTGAGAACCCAGCTTTGTTATTAACCTGAGTTGGACAAGTTGTTCGACTTCTGTCTTCTCACCATCTAAAATGAAGGGGTGTTGTTTAGGGCTGGGGGTGTGTAACTCACTAGAGTGCTTGGCTAGAATAGACAGATCTCTAGGTTCCATTTTCTGGATAAACCAGATGTCATTCCAGCACTTCAGGGCTGGAGGCAGGAAAATCAGAAGTTAAAGGCCATCCTTAACTACATATCGAGTTCAAGGTTAGCCTGTGCTACATAATATAAAAAACCCTGTCCAAATAAATAACATGGGGAGGCTGAATTAGCTCAGTGATATTCATACTTTTTGAACGCTCAAGTAACATGATCCATACTGTTGCCGAGCACTTATGTATGTCTATACATATTTTAAAAACACGAACACTTTTGATTCGTTGAAAAGAAAATATGCTAGCTTAAAATTAAAAGTTGCATATTAAAATTCCTTCAACTGTTTTGTGGTTTGGTTGGGACTAGAGCTGCCTGTCAGAGCCATGTGTTTCCTCTACAGTGAGGCAACTATGCTTTTCTCCATTTCATAGCAGCCCACTGCTGGGTCCCCTAGTCCCCAACTGCTCAGGTTGCTCTTGTCTACCCCCACAGATGGTAAAAGTAGTCATTAGCTTAAGTGCCTATCCTAGATGGGTGCCTGCCAGAGTTCTTGGCTATGCCGGTGCTCTTCTTTATGCTGTATGCTGTGAAGGACACCCACATTTGCTTCCACTGAGTCAGAAAGTTTCAGAGAAGGGTACTTGGTGTGTGCCTGTCTCTGTCACTTCCAGTGCTTGGGCAAGTCCCTCCCCTCCCCTCAGTGTCTAGCAATCTCGAAAATGAGGCTGACATAGTACCTACTAACAGTCTCAAGCACCATAAACACTGCTGCTTTGCTAAAATGTGGAGCCTTGACCTGAGTTCAAATCCTTGTAACCCACATAAAAGCTGGGGGTGTGGAAGTGTGGCATGAGTATCTGTAATCTGGGGCTCCAGAGAGCTGGAAACAGAGACAAGACCATGTCTGGAAGCTTGCCATATGCAACAGAAAAACAACAGACCCTGGCTCAAACAAAGTGGAATTTAAGGGCCAGCACCTGTGGTCCCCTGAGTACACACACTTGGGCACATTGCACGCGTGCGCGCACACACACACACACACACACACACACACACACACACACACACACACACACACGAGAGACAGAGAGAGAAGAGTGACTTGCATTAAAGTAAATAGTATGCGTTTGTCTAAGAAAAGAGGTTAGAATCTGGAGGTGCCAACTTGCCAGAAGGAGCAGTTCTGCAGCCACTGTAGGTTCAGAAGCAGCTGCAGCATTGCAGAGCCGCAGCCCAGCCCTCAGCCTTGCACTGCCTTCCCACCATCGTGTCTATAGAGGGTGATATGTATCTTCAGCCGTGTGTGTGTGTGTGTGTGTGTGTGTGTGTGTGTGTGTGTGATGCTCCAGGAGATCAAAGGACAATTGGGGGAATTGCTTCTATCCTCCAACCACGTGGGTCCTGGGAAGTAAACTCGTCCATCAGGGTTGGTAGCAGGCACCTTTATTTTGCCACTGAGCCATCTCTCCATCTCTCCTGGTTGCTCTCTCTAGATTCTTTTCTAGCTGAGGATGCTTCTGTGGTTGGTCTTAGAGCTGAGCCTGGACAATGCTAGCAATCTGGAGGCTGAGACAGGAGGATCACAAAGTCAGCTTGGCTACACAGTTGAACTTGCCTCAAACAAAACAAAAAGGCAGACCCCTTACTGAGCTGCGTCCCTCTGCAGCTGCTGTCCCCTGTCTCCCAGATGACTGTAACTGCATTTACCATCCTTGTCTCCTCTCTAAGTAGCTGCTTCCAGGATATTGCTCCGGGGGTCTGTCAACACTGATTCCGCTTCTCCCATGACTCTTGCAGTGTTTGTGGAGTCCTAGGCTGTTGTGAGATTTGTTGTTATGTGTTTCTGGACATGCCCTCTATGGTTTTGGCCGCTTCTCAAGCTCCTAACATGTTTAACTCAGTTGAATGTGGGACCTGGGCCTCCTTCCTTAAGACATCTTCTCACAGATTGATCCCTGCAGATACTGCATGCCTGTGCTGTGATGTTTACCGCTCAGCCACAGGCCACCTAGGTGTCCCAGCAGCACCCTGCACTCAAGTCCAAAGGGAACCTCTGTACCCTGTCTGCCCACCCCTTCGTTCCACCCACCAGATGCCCTATTTACAACTGTCTTCTTATTCTATCCCAGTTGGCCTCCCCACAACACAGTTCTGGTCTCTTTGAAGCTAGACTTCCAACTTTAGCCAAAACAATCTTATCAAAGCACAGATGACATGGTTGTTTTTTATTTGTGTTTTTTGTTTGTTTGTTTGTTTTAGGGGGTTTTTGTTTTAGTTTTTGCCATCCGGCGTGTAAAATTCGCCATTCGGATAAACTCTAAAAGTCTTCAGTAAGATCAGCAAGGTCCACGTGGCTCAGCCCCTGCTGGCCTTTTAGCTGCTCTTTGCTCTCACTTGGGCCTCAGTAGCACCTTTCCCACTCCCGTTCGAATCCAAACCGCTCCCCTCAGAGTTGCTGATTTTCTCCTCCCCTTCCTTCCAGGGAGGGTCTAGGTTGGATGCTTTTGTTGTAAAATGTTCATAGAATTTTCCCTTGTAATTGCACATTCCTAGCCCCATTAATTAGCGTCTCTTTCCCTTGGGGGAAAAACCAGTGTGCTGTGTGCTTTAAGGGACCTGGGTTTCCTTCACCCTGGGGATCCCCAGAGCTCATCAGTGTACCCACACTTGGCAAGCAAGCATTCTCCTAGTGTTGGAGTAAAGGCCCTATGCTGCCACTTACACGGACTGGTTTCTTAACACCAGCTGTCTAGCAGACTGGAGCTAGCAGCCCGGATGATTGTGGGAGTTTCTGATGGAGGTGCCTCAGGGCGGGTGATGTGCAATCTCTCAGCCCAGCAAGGGGCTTCCAGTTTTTTCCAGTTTCCCTTTTTTTTTTTTTCAATTTCTTTTAGGAGTTAAAAAGTTAGAATCCAAATGCTGGAATTCCTAGTTCCTTTTGTTTTGTTTTTCTCACCATCTGATGCTGTTTGCTTATCTCACTTTGTACTGAAACTACCAGATTCCAGTCAACAAAGGACAGATTTGAAGAGTCAGGGAGCAACCTGGGCTTTTTTTTTTTTTTTAAAGGCAGTTCTTGTCACGTGGCCCAGGCTAGTCTTATTTCCTTTGTAACCCAAGCCAACCTTGGACTTGAGGGAGCCATCCTGCCTCAGGCTTCACAAGTAATGAGGTTCTAGATACATGTTACCACACCTAGTTATTGTTTTTATTTTTAATTTTTTGAGATAGGCTGTCACTGTGGTAGCTCAAGATAGCCCTCAATTTGTGGTTCTTCTGCCTCAGCTTTGGAAATGCTAGGGTTACAGATGTATGCCACTATGCACCCCGCTCCTCCCCGTTTTCTGAGACATGGTGACCTTGCTATATTGCCATGGCAGGCCTTGAATTCAGAGACTCATCATTCTCCTGCCTCAGCCTACCGAAGTAGCTGTGACCGTAGGTGTGTGCCACTGCACCCAACTATTTTTCTTTTAATTATGGATTGTTTACATAGAAGCATGCCCTAAATATCTCAGAGAACAGAAATGAAGGAGACACTTAGAAAACATTCAAAATAGTAATATTTCTTCCCTGAGCCAAGTGGATTATCCTGGACAGTTAAGAATCAGCGTCAAAATATTTTTCCTTCCTTCTTTCTTCCTTTTTTTGTTTTTTAAACTTATTTTATGTGCATTGATGTAATGGTATCAGATTCCCTGGAATAGGAGTTACAGACAGTTGTGAGTTGCCATGTCGGTGCTGGAAATTGAACCCCGGGTCCTCTGGAACCTCTTAACCTCTGAGGCATCTCTTCAGCTCCCTTTCTCTCTCTCCTCTCTCTCTCTCTGTCTTTCTTTTTTTCTTTTCTTTCTTAAGACAGGGTCTCACTATGTAGTCCTGGCTGGCCTGGAACTCTCAGAGATTTGCCTTCCTTTGCCATCTCAGTACTGTGATTAAAGGTTTGTGCCTCCACACCTGGCTTGCTTCCTTTATTATTAACTTGGTTATAAAAGTCCAGGCTATAAAAGAAGTAACCATACCATGCCAAACACTGTTTATCTGATGATCTTCCCAGCCCTGGCATGGGGGGCACGGTGGGGGACAGTCACAGTCTCACTAGTAAGCCAGCCTGCCTAAGATACCAACCAAGCTCACCAAAAGCCACTGCTGTGTGGCAGCTTAATCAATCAGTCTGTGTGCAGATGCACTCTGCTACCCCTGAAGGTCCCAAAGAGATGTACCCTGGGTTTTCCCCACACATAGCCTGAGAAGCCAGGAGTGGGCATGGTGAGAGGATCTCATTCCCATGGACCAGAGACTCGGGGCCGGTGGGTACCTGGGTGATTTCCTCTTGCTTTTCTTTGTCTGAGAACATCACCAGGGATGGATCTGCAGCAGGCTGGTAGATCGGCAATGGAAGGGAAGAATGAGGCTCAGATGGCTGGTATTTGTGTGCGTGTGTGTGTGTGTGTGTGTGTGTGTGTGTGTGTGTGTGTGTGTGTGTGTGTGTGTGTATGCATGTGCATCCTGACTCTGCAGCCAGCCACGGGGCCCAGGTCTGAATTTCTCCATTCATCTGCCTCGCTGAAAAAGTCATGAGGATTGTGGAGGGGAAGAGGACTGGCAGGGTGGAGGCAAGAGTCTGTTCTAGTAAATTTAGAGGGATCAGACATCTGGGGGAGGGACTCTCTGTAACCAGCTCGCCACTTTACCTTGACCTTGCAGGAGGCCAACATGGTGTGGCTCTGAAGAAAAGAAGACCTCACAGTCATGTTCCCTGTCCATCAGCCATTTCCAAAGCACCAGCATCCAGAATAAGGCTGGGTTCTCCTAAGCCATTTGCACAGCAAGCTAATTGAATTGCATTCTGTCCCTATGTCCTGGGTGGCTTGGATGGGGCAGAAGTGTGGGAGGACTCGATTGCAGAGGGTGCTGATGCCTGTGTCTTTGCAGTGGAGCTTGAATGATAGACAGGAGGAAAGAATAAGGTTAGTGATTGCAGCCTCTTCTGGGTATCAGAACTACCAGGGGAGTATCTGAGGAACTTCCCAGGCTCTACCCCAACTGCTGAATCTGTCTCTGGGTGGCACTCGAGTCCATGTATTTTTAGAAAGCTTGAGGGGATAAGGGGTACTTGAAGGCACAGTTGGGTGTGGCCACATTGAAGCAGGGTGCAGAACTTTTCAGCAGATGGGAAGATGCATGTTTAATGGAAGTCAAAGAGGAAAAAAGAACTAAAGAATGATCCAGGCTTTAATGTACTGAGATGCAAGGACCCATTCCTTGGCCCCTGTCTCTCCCTCCTCCACCATGCGTTCATGCCAAATTTAAACATGCCCACATTCTGCCTACCATTCTTGTGGGATTTTTTTGTTTTGTTTTGTTTTTTTATTTCGAGACAGGGTTTCTCTGTAGCTTTGGAGCCTGTCCTGGAACTAGCTCTTGTAGACCAGGCTGGCCTCGAACTCACAGAGATCCACCTACCTCTGCCTCCCGAGTGCTGGGATTAAAGGCATGCGCCACTACCGCCCGGCTCTTGTGGGATTTATATACCTGTGTCCCACAAGGCTGATGCTACTAGAGTAAGACCCAGGGTGGACCTGGGGCCTGGGCTCAGTCGGTGAAATGCCTGCCATGCAAGCATAGGGGTCAGATCCTCAGCACCCATAAAAAAGCTGGGCATAGTAGTACTCATCTATGATATTAGTGCTGGGGGGTTGGTGGAAACAGGAGAATCCCTGAGCTCATTGGCTGGCCAGCCTAGCCCTGTCATTGAGAGAGAGCTCCAGATTCAGTGAGAGACCCTGCTTCAGAAAACTAGATGGCGTGCACTCGAGGAAGAAAGACATCAGGCATCAGATGTTGAGCCACATGAATGTGCACGCAGCACTGGGGGTCATTCCTTTAGTCCCAGAGGAATGAATGGGCCCGTAGGCCTTTGGTAGGAGGCAGTGTCTTCAGAATGTCATCAGGTCCCTTCTGGGCCTCAATTACCAGTGCCGTAAAGTGGCAAATGACACCCATGCCTTTTTCTAGGGTCTGTGTCCAGGATGAAGGATGATGATTTGCACCAGGTGTCTGAGGTAGAACCTGAGAGCTGGATTCTCCCCTAGAGGCGAAGGCACTGTTCGGGGAGCCAGCCACGCTGAAGAGGGCTGTGCTGATTGTCTGCTGTGTGGTGGGGGAAGTCTCCTACTCAGAAGGGACCTCACACTTAGCTCAAAAGCAGATGGGAGAAAAGGAAAGCGCCTCCGGCTTGTTGAGGTGGGACTGTACGGACAAAGGCAGCTTTAGGCGTGCTTTGCTCTGTCTGGGACTCTGGGGGATGAGACTCTGCCTGGCTGGCCTTTTCTACAGCAGCTGTCCCAGGGTGCCAACCCTTCTGCCTCTCCACAGAGTTCTGGGCTTCTCATCCTTTATCTTTCAAGCAGCTCCCCAGGGGCCCCTTCCCCAGGAGGTCCTACTGGGCCCACTGGAGAGAGGGAACCCTCTGCCGCTGCCCAGGTGGCATCCGGGATGAGAGGCCACACGCAGTCTGTCTCCCCAGTGGAATCCCGTGGCACCTCATGGGAGCATGCAGTTCATCTGGTCAGTGCTTCGTTGTACATTTGCCAAGAGAGCATATTGAGGGTGTGCGGGGTCCAGGGTGATTTCCCCCGCAGCTGGAACAAGGAGGTTTGCTGGTGGCAGAGGTGCATCTCAGCCTCCTGCCCAGCTGCCTGTGGGAAGGGGCCCCATCCGCATGCAGGACTAGGAACTGTCCTTCCTCTACTGCAGGTCTTCCCTTGCCATGAGGATTGGGCATTGCCTAGGATAAGGGGTTGTCAGTGTGCCGGCTTTCCCAGCTGGCTCTGGGAAGCTGGGGGAGCTTCTGCAGAGGCTGGCCTGCAGCCATGGCAAACAACTCCACTTTGCACACCATCTAGTTTGTGGCTCTGTTGCAGACATGTCTTGAGTGAGCGCTGGCATATCTGTTCTTGGGGTGCATCCATGAGTCTGGGGCGGTTTCTAGGACAACACTCTGGGTTGCTGCTTGGGATGGGGTGGCAGGAGCCCTATTGGAATGCAGGCTGGTTTTGGTTTTTAATTTTTTAAAAAAAGATTTATTGATTATGTAGTCAGTGTTCTGCCTGCATGTATGCCTACACGCCAGAAGAGGGCACCAGATCTCATTATAGATGGTTGTGAGCTACTATGTGATTGCTGGGAATTGAACTCAAGACCTGGAAGAAAAGCCAGTGCTCTTTTCTTAAGAGAAGCTGTCCTCTTAAGCCACAAGGATACTGAGTACAGGGCATATGTTTGTTTCCTGGGAGTATCCAGGAACTTTATCTCTACTCCAGTGGCCGGTTTTAGGAGTGGCACAGGACAAGTTCCCATGTGCCCCAGAGCTTGACCAGTGATCGTTAGACCCTGGCCAGATTAGATCTTGGGCGGGGAAGGAGGGGAGCTCTGGACCAGCTCACAGACCTGTGTTCCCTAACTGCATTAGCGCCATGAGGGTTGTGGGCATGGATGTCCCAGTGGCAAGCAGCTCCTGGCCGGCTGATATGTGATGTCATTAACCAGTTTTATGCAGCTTGTCTGGCATTTCCCATATGGCAAATGGTAGTGCAGGTCTGGGGACAGTATAATAACCTCTGCTGGATTTGTAGCTTAAAACCCAGCTGGTCAGAAATGTCTTTACTCTCATCTCCCAAAGGACACCTGTGACCCCAGGAGAATAAGATAACATGACCTGTAATACAGAGCATGGGGGGGGGGGGCGGCTGAGGCAAGAGGATGGCAAGAGTAAGACCTGAATGGATCACAGAGTGAGTTCCGTTAGTGATACTTATGTTAATAGAGATTCGCCTGCCTCTGCCTCCTGAGTGCCGGGATTAAAAATGTGGGCTGTGCCACATCTATATCTAGCGGCCATCCTTCTAGGCAAGACTAACTACTTTTAAGTTAGTCTTTCTCTGTCTGGATAGAGATTTCACCCATTTTGGTAACCACTAGTCTACCCTGGTCTGCCTGCCTTCTTTCCTTCCTTCCTTCCTTCCTTCCTTCCTTCCTTCCTTCCTTCCTTCCTTCCTTCCTTCCTTTTTTTGAGACCAGGTTTCTCTGTGTAGCTCTGTGTGGCCTTGGGTGTCCTGTAGCCCAGCCTGATCTTGAACTCACAGAGATCCGCCTGCCTCTGCCTACTGAGTGCTGGGATTAAAGGCCTGCGCTACCAGACTCGCATCTACCCTGGGGTTACAGTGGATCTGAGGACACCCATCTCTGCTGTCTGGATTCTGTCTACACCTGTCCTGCCTTTACACCCATGGGTGGAGGCCTAGGTGCTTTGGAGTCAACTGGGTAGTTGACTGCTCTCTACTGCCGTTAGTACACATGTTGATGCAGGTTCCTAATGCCCCATTGCACGGGTGTTCGTGGGGAGAGAACTTGACCAGCTTAGCCCAAGGGACAGGATGAATCACCCTGGACCACTGGACTTTATTCAGAGAGCTTGAAAGGGGCTTCTGGCTCCAGCGGGGCTTCTTGGTATTAGTGGTGTTCAGTAATATTATGCTGCTGTCCTGTTTTGAGCTTTTAAGAGGAAGCCACTTGGTACCACAGTGAAGGAAAACAATGTAAGTCTTTTAAATCGTGTTTTCTTTGCTTGTTACTGTTCTATGCCTGTGTGCCAGGTTCCTTATTTAAACTTCAGAAGTGCTACAAAGTAGTTAAGGTTGTTCCCATGTAACAGATGAGGGGATGTGGTTAAAAGCTTGCAAAAAGCACTCGATCAAGGTCAAGGCTACTGAGGAGCTGTCCTGGGTGCACAGCCTGGCCAACATCAGAGCTGTGCATGCAACCTAGAACCTTAACTTTGACCTGCGCCTTCCAGTCACTGAGGCGATAACCTGCAAGTCCTCTGTATCCCCCCCCCCCCACACACACTTTCCTCCCCTCTGAGTCTCACTGAGAGCTTGGGTTCTGGAGCTCTCAGGCCTCCGCCCAGCCTCCCGAGTGCTGAGACTGCAGGCATGCCTCAGGCTGTGCCAGGGTCTTAGGGAAGGTTCTTTCCCTTTGTGACCCTGACATACTTTATACAGTAAGTTTATGCCCACAATTGAGATACATACCCAGAGATTTTTCCTAAGGCCTGGAAAGTAGGAAGAGATACATCGCTTTCCAATAAAAGTAGGTTAAAATGTAATTAGGGGCCCAGGGCCTGCCTCTGTGAACAGGAGCAGGGACTGGCGTCCTCTTCAGCAAGAGCAGTGTAGCACCCTTGTGAATGGGCACAGCAGCTGTGTGCACAGAGCACCTCCCTACCCTGTTGTGCTAAGCCCTCTCCTGGGATAAGCGGAGGCTTGCTTACTTGACCCTTTCTGAGCATCTAGGGTGAGTTTTGGGTGGTGCTCGTTGCTAGGTACTTGGTAAACATTACCTTCTGGATCTATTAGCACACCCCAAGGTGTAGGTTGGGTCAGTTGTTTTTGAGATAGGGAGACTGGCCCAGAACGGTCAGGGCCTCACTTTTGTTTCAATGGCCTCCTTGCATACCTCTCCCAGACTAGACACCCTTGGGTCAGGAAGCAAGGCTACACTTGTCGCTGTAGCCCCATCTCACATTGTGGTCTCTACTGAGTGAGTTTTAGGCATTTGTGGGATGGACTGAGGTTAAGTAACCTACCCAGACAGGTGTGCAGTGATGAGACCCTTAGATCTGTAGGACTTTGTGGACTGTGACCCTGTAATCAGTGTGGGATCTGATTTAAGCACTTATCACTAAGCCAGGTGGATACAAAATGACAGGTACCAGCTTATTTGTATTCCATGATATTTATTACAGCTATGATTGGAAGCCACTCAAATATTCATGAAGAAGGGCCTGGGGAAGAACAGTGACCATCCACAGGACAGGGCACCATTTGGCTTCAAAGAAAAAGGGGTTTTGGTGGTCTAGGACAGTAGCTCAGTGGTAGAGCATTTGCTTGGCATGCATGAGGCCTCCGGTTCAATCTACAGTGCTGCCAGAGAGGCTGCTGGGTGGGGTTTTGTTACTGAAACACAGTAGAGCTCACGCTGGCCTCAGGATTCTCCGCCTCAGGCTCCCAAATGCCCAGGTGACAGGAATGTGTTACCAGCCGAGGCAGATGGTGAGCTCTATGAGAAAAAGCAGGACAAAAGTCAGCATTATAGGCTAGTTTGGGGGTAAGGAGAGAAAAATGGTTCCAAAATTTACTCATTAAATCTAGACACACCCTGGAGATAGATAGGTGGAGTAGTTACTGGGCCTAAAGAGGGTAGTGGTAGGAGGGGTCACTGAATTATCTTATATTGTCTGATTCTGAAACCAGGAGGATTAATGTATTACTAGATGGTGGTGGTGATGATGATGATGATGATGAATACCTCGAAAACGGGCAACAACAAAAAGTGGGTTTTGGGCCAGATATTCTATTGTAGAGCATATAGCTTCTTTTTGTTTTTGTTTTTTGAGACAAGGTTTCTCTGTGTAGTTTTGGTGCCTGTCCTGGAACTAGCTCTTGTAGACCAGGCTGGCCTTGAACTCACAGAAATCTGCCTGCCTCTGCCTCCTGAATGCTAGGATTTCATATAGCTTCTTATATCCGGATGGGAACACCTTGGCTGATCCTTCCATGCCTCTCACGAAGTTTGAGCAAGACTGCGATGGCACATAGCAAGGAGCCTCCTCCAGAGTGTCCCTTGTCTCTATCCCTGTGTTTATCCCCCAACACACCACCATGGTGTAACTCAGTTGGTTCTTCTCCCAACTGAGTGAAGTGAAGGATGCAGTGAAGGCTGTTCCAGAGCATTCTAGCTGCCATATAGTGGGAAAGTAAAACCACAGGATGTTTTCCTAGGTTATTTTTAATGCCTTTCTGATCAGCAAACACTTGCTGAGGGCTAATCGCAAGGAGGAGTAGGGGATTCGGGTGTGGAGCGCCTCCTCTCTCTTCTAGGGTACAGCATCTTGCTTGGTAAGGAACATGCTTGTGAAATGGATTGTAGTAAAGCCAAGCACAGCATGGCTTCCCAGGTGCCTTCCCCCTAGCATCCGGCCTGGTTCCGTGGATTCCTGTGGGGTATGGAGTCTTCTTCCTATTGTAGTGGTGAACACACTGAGTTCATGAAGTCCTGCCCCAAGCCATAGTTCTGGCCTGGGGATGGAGCTCAGTTTGTAGAGTTTGCCTAGCCTGCCTGAAACCTTGGGGTCAGTCTCCAGCACAACTTAAAATGGGTACACACCTGAGTTCCTAGAACTTGGATGGCAGAGGCAGGAGGATCGGAAGTTGAAGATCATCTTCAATTGCCATAGAGCGTTTATGACTACCTGGGCTATATGAGACCCTGTCTCAAAAACAACAAACAAAAAAGTCTCAGTTCTTCAGTGGAAAAGACTATGTCTCATTGTCCCTATGCTAATAATCAAAGCAACATTCCATAGGCTGTCTCCCATTGTGTAGTATAGGCCCATTAATACCAGAAAACATGGCCATTTGCACCCCTCAATAAAGTCCCTTTGCTCATGTGCCATGGAGCAACCGTGGAGGTCAAAGGACAGCTTGTCTGGGTCAGTTCCCTCCTTTACCATGTGGGGGTCCCGGGAATGAACTCAGTTCATCAGGTTAAGTACCTTTTACCCACTGAGCTATCTCACCAGGCCCTCCCTTCACAAATGCTCTTACAGCTTCCCAGCTCCCGAGCGGATCCAACCACGCTTCCCACTGGGAGTCCCGGCCGTGGCTGCTCCTTCCACTGTTAAGGGCCCTCTGATCACATACTATGTGGGGTTCAAGTGTGTACAGAAAATACACCTTGGATAGATTTCTTTAGCCGCCCTTTCAATACCGTCCCTTGCCACACTTGCTTTTCTCTCTTTTCCTTTGAGCGTCCCCTGTAAATACAGGTGTATGCAATCACTGGCTTAGTACCTGGTCGTCAGCCCCCACCCCCCGCAAGGCGAACACATAGGAGGGCAGGCACCACATGGTTTTCTGCCATGCCATACCTTACCACCTCACACGTTCCCTGGCATACTGTAGCCACTCATTAAAGACTACTGAATCAGTGATTGGGCCTGTGGTCCTAAGCAGGTAGCCCTCCTTCAAGGGAAAGAAGCAAGGCAGTGGTTTTAGAAGTGAAAGGCCCTCGCTCGTTCGTCTGATAGGTGTTTGGCACAGTTTGTAGGTGGAGCTCTTCGTGGATGGCTGCTTAGCGTCCTTTGATTGTTGTGGGTCTCCCACCTTCCAGCCTCGGCATCCCTGGTTCCTTCGACTGTCCACGCCCCGGTTTTCAGATGCCTTCCCATCCTAATTGCCTTCTTCCTTCCAACCTACCCTTGAGGTTCTGGAATTTAAGGTTTGGGATATTACCACCATTTTTTTTCCACTTGTCTTTTTTATTTTTTTAATTGTTAGATTTTTTTTTTTTGGTGCTCAAACGTGGGCGTCATAGTGTGCACGTGGCGGTCAGAGGATGACTTGCAAGTGTTGGTTCTCTCTATTTGTGGGTTTCAGATATCAAACCCAAGTCATCAGGCTTGGTGACTGAGCGCCTTTCGCCAATGAGGTCTCCCTTCCCCCGAATCCTTGGTACTAGAGTTTGAACATAAGGCCTGCTAGTACATGCTAGGCAAGCACTCCACTAGTTAGCCACGCCTCCCGCCCATACCCATTCCCGTGCCGGAATAACTTTGTCAGTGTGGGCTGCTGTGTGGGGGTGGGGGGGTGGGGCTGGTGCTCCTTCAGTTACTGACCTCCAGCCTATCTCCGCCTATCTTATCCACCTAGCTCTAGCCCCTCCTTGACTCTCAAAGAGTCCCGAGTTGTAACATTTTAGATTCTTTTTTTTTCTTTTAAGATTTATTTATTTATTATGTATACAACATTCCTTCCATGTATGCTTGCATGCCAGAAGAGGGCACCAGATCTCATTATAGATGGCTGTGAGCCACCATGTGGTTTCTGGGAATTGAACTCAGGACCTCTGGAAGAGCAATCAGTGCTCTTAACCTCTGAGCCATCTCTCCAGCCCCCACATTTTAGGTTCTTTATTTTGGTTTTTTTTTTTTAATTTTAAGATTAAAGCAACTATAGATCTGTGAACAACAGCTAACTCAACCTGTGTTGGTTTTTTGTTTGTTTGGTTTTTGAAACAGGGTTTCTCTGTACAGCTCTGGCTGTCCTAGAATTCGCTCTGTAGATCAGGCTGTCCACGAATTTACAGATGTCCACCTTCCTCTGCCTCCCAAGTGCTGGGATTGAATGTGTGCACCACCACCGCCCTGGTTCTGTGTTCTATTAAAATAATTAAGTAGAGGTCAGGTTCCACCAGCAAGACCAGGGGAAGAGAATGGTACCCTTAACGCCAAACCAAACCTGCATTGCCTGGTTTGGCTTAGCTTCCCCTTCCTCTACCTCCCTCCTACTCCCTCTCTTCCTCCCCTCCCCCCCACTTCTCCCTATCTCCCCCTCCCTCTTCTCTCCCTCCTCTTCTCTGCTCCCTCCCCCTTTTCTTTACCAGGGTTTTTACCATAAGTATTTGATTTGTCCACTTAGAGAGTTGAGTGCATCCTGTTAGGCTGAGGGAGAAACTGGTGAGGCTCTCCTGCGTGGTTGGTCTCCACGTCTCCCCAAATCATTCATTCCCTACCTGGGAGCCTAAATGCCAGGGCTTCAGCACTAGGGCCCTGCTCAGCTCCTGTGATTGAGGAGGCTGTCAGAGCTGAAAGAGGTGACAGGAAGCCAGGGCAAGGCTTCTTCTCTTAGACTGTTTGGCCTCTCATGCATTTCCATGCCAGCTAAGGTATGTAAGGCCTGGCCGGAGGCCTCCCCGCCTGGAGGAGGGCCAGGTTGGATCTGTGGTTATGTCCCTCCCCATCCCTCTTATTTGCCTCCTGTTTCCTCTTGCTTCAAGGAGGACCCCCTGGACAGAACTGTCTTTGCCTCTGAGCCCCAGGCTGAGAGAAGAGAAAACAGTCCAAGGTTTTCTTCACTGGCTGACACTGATCTTCACATATACCACAGGGTGGTTTCGAACTGATTAGGCAGCTGAGGACAGCGATAGCCTTGACCTCTTGATTCTCCAGATACACTGCCAGTGCTAGGACTAGAGGCATTTCACCGGGTATGGCTTATTCGATGCTGGGGATCAAACCCAGGTTTTATGCAATGCTACCACCTGAGCTACATGTCCATCCCTGAAACGTTTGTTTGATTTGTTTAAAGGTCAACTGGAAATGGGGTAGAACTCCACGCCAAGGCTTCGGTGTCCTGGCCTCTGAGTCTGAATGGCTTCGTGCCTTTTGAGATGAGTCATGACAGGGTCATGATGGGCAGAATCACTGAATTGCCAGGGAAACTGGGGAAATGACCTCATTTGTGTTGTGCAGTCAGCATCTCCAGGTAGAAGCCCTAGGGAGGTTGCCAACGGCCTTCCTCAGCACCCACCCTTGAGTCCACTAGAGGTCCCAGAATCACTGATTTCAGCCGCTAGTCACTGGCATCCTTCAGGTGGTACAGTTGGTCTGCCCATGAGTGGTTCTAGTCGGGGAAGGGAACAAACATCCAGAATGATTGCCTACCTGTGCTTAAACCTTTCTTCCGGCCTGAGTGGCTTGTTCCCATGTGAGCGCCCAGTGAGAATGAACTGGCCAGGCCCTCTGTGCAGGACGCCTGGGGGACACTGAATCTTTAGACCTGTGCAGCAGCTCTCAGAGGGTCCTGGTGGACAGGGACCGGCTCCTGGGAAGGGGAGGGGAGGTAGAATTCCTGGGATATGCAGTGCCATGTGGTGTCCCCATGTTTTGCTGTAGAGGAGAAGGGCTAGCAGTGGGGGGAGGCAGACTCAGCTGCCTTGGAAAGAGAGGTGAGGTTGGGGGCCTGGGAATCCTGCTCTGGGTTTGAACTTGATCTCCACGGCCATTAAAGACTCTGGAGTGTTGGTGAGTGGAAGTGGGGCACAGGTGCCACTGGGTCCTCTGTGAGATGACTGACAGGCTCCCACATTTAGAACCCCACATCCTGGGCCTCTGGGGACAGTTTTTGTAATCGTGGTGTGTTGAAAGAGTCTAGCTGATCTGTTTCTCCGTTTTAGTTTTTATCTAGAATAATGAACAATCTTGCACCTTTGCATGCTGAATCCTGAGCTCTTCCACCCCCGAGGTCTCATGCCTCCTTTAGGGTGTCCTGCCAGAGTTTAGATGTAGAGGGAATGAATACCAGGCCTTCAAAGTTCGGACCAGTAGGGTTTCATCTTTCTCTATTCCTGCCCCACTGCCCAGTGTGTAGTATGAAGGATGGGGCAGAAGCCCGGAGTGGGCAGAAACTTCTACCAGGGCACACAGCAAATTCAGGGACACAGCAGGGGCAGAAACCAAGCCTGTAGCTTCCCTGCATACTCGTTGAGTGCTTCTTGACCAACCCTTCTTTTTCCGTCCGCCTGGACTAGTGCTGTCTTCCTATATTCCAGACCACACAGGAAGACAGGAAGGGAAGTCAGAGAATGGAGCCTGCAGGTTTGGTCATCACCTCCGACTTTCCGTACCTCTCTCCACCCCATCTTTCTTTCACCGCGGTATCCTCCCCCAAACCAAAGTCAGACCCCTAATTCCTCCTCTTCAGACCCCACAGCAGCCCTCTACGCTGTTTCAGGTTTCTCTGGTAACTTTCTGTTACCTGAAAGTCAGTCACGACATTGTGGGCAGGGCCAGGCAAGGAAGGCTTGGTTGAGATGGAAAGCAGGAACAAGGCTTTAAGAGAAAAAAATAAAAGGGGCTGGAGAGATGGCTCGACAGCTAAGAGCGCTTGCTGCTCTTGTAGACTCCCAGGGTTCGGTTCCCAGAACCCACAAGTGGCTCACCAGTTTCAGAATATCCAACGACCTCTTCTGGCCCCAGCGGGCACGGGGCACACACACAGTATGCAAGCACTCGTTTAACACAAAATTTTTTTTTTTTAAATCTTTAACAAAGATAAGAGGAATGCAAAGGCGCAGTATCCGGGCTGGGGCAGAAAGTAGACATCCTCTTGAACAAGCCTGGCCTTGCACCGGAGCCTCCGGGTACCACCACCAAGCCCTTTCCAGTGAGAGGAAGCGTCCCCAGCACCAACTCCTTCTGCGGGAAGTGGAGGCCAAGTCACCCGACTGCGCGCGGGGCGGGGGTGGGGAGGGAGCGAGTCACAGGGCTGGCGGGCTGGTGCGGTCGGGCCCGCCCTGCTTGGTGAACCTATGAGCCGTCTAGATCTCCCTCGGCCCGCCCTCCCGCCTCCCAGTAATGAGGATGGCGTCACCGCTGCCCGCGCCACGTGCTCCCCCGCTGCCCGCCGAGCTGCTTTGTACGCAGCAGCAAAAATCCAAGGCCCTGAGAGGCTTTCAATTCTTAGGGAGGTTTTGTTTGTTTTTAAAGCGAGGAAAGACCTTTCCCCTAGCCACGACTACGCAGGGATCTTGAGGGGCGTGGAGACCCCAAGCCCTGGCTGCCACCGAGGCTGCGGGGAACTCCAGCCTCGGGAGCTTGGTGGATGGGCCGTGGGTGCCTTTACTTTCTGCCAGGGGCTGTGATTCTGACCTAGGTCAGGTGTCCATGCGTGGTATGGCAAAAAAGAAAAAATTACCCAGCCCAGAGTTCCTTGCGTTCTCTGCCCAGTTCTGCACCTGGATCCTCCTCTAAAACAAGGGCTCTTTAAACCGCTCAAACAATTGATCTCTCTCGCCCACCTCACCCGACTGTGGGCCCATAATAAGAGGGCTGAAGAGATGGCTCAGCAGTTGAGAGCACTTGCAGCTCTTATGGAGGACCTGGATTCTGTTCTCAGCACTCATGGTACCCTGTAACTCCTAGGAGATCGTTTGCCCTCCGCAGGCTCCGCTACACCTGCGGTATTCACTTACAGAAACATAAATAAAAAATAAGATTAAAAAATTAATAGATGAAATCCTAAGTGTGATGTTTGTTTTCAGTGTGTGTGCCTATACACCCAAAAGTGCATGCTCTGAGTAAAGTGGGTTTTGTGTTTTAGATTTATTTGTATAAGTGTGTGTTTGTGTACACATACACAGGTGTCTGGGGAGACTAGAGAGAATAGGTCATCAAATCCGCCCTCCTCCCCAGCTGGAGACTTGAGAGCCTTCTGGCCCTGTGTGCTGGACACCAACCAAACGCTGGCCTTCTACAAGAGCAGCAAGTGCTTCTGAACCATCAAATCTCTAGCCCAAAAACTGTATATCTTGCAGTGGTTGTGAGCAGAAAGCCAGTGGCCTCTGGCCCCTACGATTCCTGTAGCTTTCAAAAATATCTGACTTATTCTCCAGAGTGACGTCCCTTCCCTCGTGGAACCTGACTGAGTTTTGTAGGTTTTACCGCGTCGCTTGGTAAACAGAGTTAACCGTTAAAACAAACTCAAGCATACATCTATTATCTCTGTCTAAACCTTGCTGACTCATGCGATCTGGCCTTCTAGCTAGAAACGGGATCTGCAACAGGGGATGGCCCATTTAAAAGCTGACCTAGTTAAAACCCAGGAGCACCACAAAACACAGGGTCAATTTGATTTGAGTCTTCTCTTCTGTTTGAAGCCTGGAACCTGGAACCTAAATTGGCCAGGGACTGACAAAGTTGAAACCTAAGCTACATATATTTACCCAATTATTTCTCAGTAAAGGAAAGGAAAAGCATGACTGGAGGTTGGCATAGAAAACCAGGCAAAACAAGATGTAGAGATTGAACATACAGGGTGTGTTTGGAGTACTCTATGCCTCTCCGGATTAGTATGGAAGGCTCAGGATGTTGAGCTAGGAGTCCCCATGGCAGGCAGCTTAGAGGACAAGAACAGGTTGGGTGCCTTTGTTTCCACACTGGTGGCTTCAGTGTAGTTACTATACATGTGTGGATACCATAACAGAGCCAGTTGCCAGCTATGGGTAAAAGGGGTAGGGAGTGGCTTTTTTTTTAAGATGGCCAAGCAATCCAGCCCTAGGTGGTTGGCACTAGAGTTGTGAGAGGAAACTAGAAGGCCAGGGAGGTGAGATAGGCCAGATCAGCCATTCTCAGCCTTCCTAACTCTGTGACTCCTTAACACAGTTCCTCATGTTATGGTGACCCCCAAACCATAAACTTATTATTTTGTTGCTACTTCGTAATTGTAGTCTTGCTACTATTGTGAATTGTAATGTAAATATCTGTGTTTTCCAATGGTCTTAGGAGACCCTTGTGAAAAGGTCGTTCATCCCCTAAGGGGTCTCGACCCAGAGGTTGAGAACCACTGGGCTAGATTGAAGAACTTGGACTAGAGCCAGGTCTGTCTGGCTACAGAGCCTGCCTTCTGCCCACCCTGTCCGAATTGCCACAGAAGTTCCGAAGTAAAGAGCAGCTCTCAAAGTATCCTTCCTCCTGGGTCTTTATTTTCTAGAAGGCAGTTGTAGATCCAAGCTGTCCAATCAGAGCCACACACAGACTTGGCTATTGCTGTCTTTGAGTTTCATGAGGTTTTGTTTAGCGACAGAATTTAACATAACCTAGGCTGGCTCAGACTCCCTGTGTGACTGAGGATGATGTTGAACCCATAATCCTGACTCCGCCCAGTTTATGTAGCACTGGGGCCCAAATGCAGGATCTAGCACTTGCTACGCAAGTACTCTATCAGCTCAGCCCTCTCAGTGAGTTTGGAACGAGGGACCCACCTTTTCATTTTGCACTGGGCTGTAGTTACAGCAACCACACCATTCCTGACTGAGACAGCATCTCCCCCTTGTCTTTCTGGGTGTCTCCTGTCTGCCCTCAGTGGCCTGTCTTATCTACTCGGGAATACTTTTGAGGAATACTGAGTCCCTAACTCATCCTACTACTTGGTACTCTGGGATAGTGCTATTTACTAGCTAGCTGTCATCTCCCAGCATCCCGCCAGCCACTGCTCTTTCTGGCAGACTCCTCCCCTACCCCCCATCTGGGTTCACCATGGCTTCTGTGTCCCTTCAGCCAACAATGTGGAAGGAGGGAGGGAGAACCGGAGGCCTGTATGTGAGTGAGTGCCCGACCAGTTTGGTAGGGTAGCGGAGGACCTGCTCCCATAGCTGGGGCCTGACTGGCATAGGCAGCCAAAGCTGCTGAATGTAAGACAGAGCTCACGCAGCCTTGGTTTCCTCCGGTTACAGCACACCATTTATGCTCTGTGTGTCGGGGCTGTTTGGCCCCCTCTCTTTTGCTATTCCCATTATTTATATTGTGCCTGGCCCAATAAGGGGGGCATTTGCTAAGCGGTGCTGTGGTGTGCATTCCCACTAGGCTGATTATGGGGAAGGACAGTCTCTGACCTCTAGGAGGATCAGATGCTTAATACACGATTAAATGATTCATGCAGCAACTGCCTCTGAGCTCAGAGCCTAGCCCGGGTGCTCATTGCCAGTTACACGGATGGCTTCCTGGGAGGGGGGGACTTGAACTAGATTTGGGTGCAAGGGCAGGTGATGGGGGAGGCTTCTAGGTCACATTTAGAAACTTGAACACTTTCCCAGACGTTAACGAGCGGTGAGCGTTTTTGAGGCTGGAGTGTGCACTTTATAGGTTAAACAGATGTCACCGTCCCTTTTCTAAGGAGGTAGACGCTTGGACTCCACAGAACAGAGATGGTATCATTGAGCCCAGATTAGGGGTCTTGTATCCAGGGTGAGGTCTGTTACCAGTAGACCAGGCTACCGCCTAACCACATCCTCCCCTAAGGTCACAGCCTTATAGTTTGAAATAGTGTGGTGGCAGTGATCGGGGCCGCAGTGTTGGAGATGTAGAAGAAAGGTCACATCTGAGAAATAAATGTGTAAAGACAGATTCAGTGGTTTTGAAACAAACAAGTTCTTGAGCCAAGTAAGTGTGTTAGTGTTTATCATGAAATTTGGCTCCCACTGGTGAGAAATGATGGCAAAGCCAAGCTTTGGAGGGGGGAGGCACAACAAGTTGTGTTGTGTTTTGTTTTTTAAGAACAGGGGAGCAAGGGCAGGCTTATTTCTGGAGAATCTGGTGCCTCCCCGCTGCCAGCGGGATATGAGTGCCAGTCTCCTGGGTGTGACCTCTGGGGGAGTGGAGATTGCCTCCTGCCTGGGGCTGGAAGTCCCTGTGTAAGCAGAGCGATTCAGAGAGTAACCAACTGCTTCGGGATGTTTTAAAAAATGGCTGGTGGAACTGGGAGGGCATCTAAACCCGAAGTACAAATTTCCAGTTTAATTTTAACTTGTAGCTCGTGCACACTCAGGACTTGGCTAGGGAAGCGGGCCTTCTTTATTTATTTATTTATTTATTTAAGCGCAGCGCGCCCTGAATACAAAAGGGATTTTCTCTTCACATGGAAAGGCTAGAGAAGAGGCTGCTGAGTGTGGAGGAAGTGGGTGCAGGGCCGGTCCCCTGGAGACAGCAGGGGGACATCTAGATGACTCACACAGGGGACTACAGCTGGAGTTTCTTTTGTCCCATAGAGCCGCTTCTCAGGCAGCTCACCTGCCTATCTCACTGTGAGCCTGTGTGGCCTGGGCTTTCTACAGAATACTGAAACCCTAGGGTCTGTGTCCTGGCCCCCCATCTTACCTCCTGAACTGTGCAGGGCACCCCTCCCTCCCTGTCAGAAAGGAGGTGCCTCGGAAAGGCTACCTGAGAGTTTCCCAGATGGAGTGGAAGCAGCCCTACTCCTTGGGGACCCCACACCCCACCAGAGGGGAACGGAGGGGAGGAATACACAGCCATCTGAATCAAGGCCAGGTTGAGCTCTGCACCTTGGGGGCTGAGAGGGTAAAAGTGGTGCCCACCCAACTGGTGAGACAGGAAAGGGCTGAAAGGAAGCCATTAGCCATGGGAGCCTGTGGAGTGTATCTGGGCAGCCATGTGCGCTAAATCTTGGAATGTCAGAGATGCTTTAGGGGAGCACTACACTGAGTGGTCAACATTGACCACGTTGGTTCGACAGACACCTGCTATGACCGCCCTGAATTTCAGAAGGGTTTCTTTTTCTTTTTTATATTTTGAGACGATGTCTCGTGCAGTCCAGGCTGGCTTCAGACTTGACTGTGTAGCTGATGATGACTTTGAATACACCTGGTTTGTGGGGTGCTGGGGATCAAATCCAAGGTTTCACACATGCTAGGCAAGCGCTACCAACCGAGCCACACCACCAACCCAAGACAGGTGTTCTTGATGCGGCTGTCAGTAGAGGAGAATCCCCCTGCAGGGTGTAACTGGAATGTTGAAGTGAAATTGTGTGAAATGCTTAAAATGTGTGTGTTATGGGGGAGGGTGGGTTTTGTGGGTTTTTTTTTTTTTTAAACAGTAGCTGTGATGACTTTGCATAGTGTCCCTGAAAGGAAGGTTCCCCAGTTTGGGTGTGGTGTTGGGTGGTGGGGACTGGCCTGGTCGTCTGTTTGTAGAAGTGCTAGGCAGCCTGCCCTGACATCAGGAGTTGGAAGCACTGTGCCTCCCCAGGATACAGACAGCTTCCTGAGGAAGTTCCTTGACTGTCCAGCATCACCTCTCCATCCCAGGCCATCTTAGGCTTGGCTAATGGCATGAAGAAGAGAGGCCTTTGACCGCTCTAGGCAAACCACATCATGTCTGTAATCCTTGCCTGGGATCTGCCTTTGGAATCAGGGATTTCCAGGAAAATCAGTTAAGGAAGAAGACTGGGCCTCCGGACTCCAGCATTTATTACTTGTGTCCCTCTGCCCACAGCCACTCTCCCCCCATTTGTTTGCTCCCGGCAGCCTGGCTTCCTCTCTCGGCAGTTTTCTTGCCCTAGACCACTCAAACCCTCTTCCTTTCCAGGTGAAAGAACTCGTCCTGGACAACTGTCGGTCAATTGAAGGCAAAATCAAAGGCCTCACAGATGAGTTTGAAGAACTGGAATTCTTAAGTACAATCAACGTAGGCCTCACTTCCATTGCGAACTTACCAAAGTTAAACAAACTGAAGAAGGTAAACAGCTAGGGCCTGGGAGCCAGGAGACTGGGGGTGGGGGGTGCTCTGTGCTCAGGGAGCATAATTAAGGGCAAGGCCAGGTGCGTGCTCCAACTCGCCAGCACATCCCCTGGAGATGTTCCCTTCCTGCTGTCTGGGGAGTTAGGAGGCTTGGGGCCCGGAGCCTTCGTGTTAAAAGCTTCTTCCCCTTCCACCTCATACAGCTTGAACTAAGCGATAACAGAATCTCAGGGGACCTGGAGGTATTGGCAGAAAAATGTCCGAACCTTAAGCATCTAAATTTAAGTGGCAACAAAATAAAAGACCTCAGCACAATAGAGCCGCTGGTAAGTCCCTTGGGGTCCTCCCCTTCCCTTTGGGGCAGTGGGGCTTGGTGTGGGCAGCTTTCGTGTTTGTGTTTTGAGCTTATTTACCCCCTTATCTCCATTTCTTTGACTTTCATTCTGTACTGTGAGCTAAGGTGCAAACGACTGTTTCTGCTGAGTCCGTGGAGAATTCGGTGCTTTGACCCAGGTCACCTGGCCAGAATGGGCACCCAGTGTGGGGCAGAGAATGGACCCTGGTCTGGGATGTACCCTTCAGCCTGGGTTCACAGTCCTCACTGGCTTGCCACCCTTTGAGGAGAAGGGAGCCATCCAGATCTGATGGTACAGGATTCCAGAGCATGAGGCTGTGCCCGGTGGGAGCCTAGTGCAGGCCTTCCTTTACAGATGTGGAGGAGAGCCTCTCTGTTGGTGACCAAGACCTTAGAGACATGATGGGTGACACTTTTTGTCCTTTCTTTATTCATTTTTCCAGTTAGAAGTGAGAACTTTTGGCCAGAATGACAATTCTCTATGACCAAGGCCTGAAGGGCAGCATTCTTTAAATTTTTTTTCCCCCCAAGAAACCACCTGAAGGTGTAACACAAAGAATCCTTTGGAAATAGAAAAAAGTAGCCCAGACAGCAAGCTTGCCTGTTGAATACACACAGCGCTAGGCACTGTGGACTTGAAGAAGGTCCCGGGACACTGCAAAAGTGACTGGTCCAATAGCAATGGCCCTGCCTTTGGGTTCATGTTTTCAGGGTTCTTGTCCATAAGGCACCTCTCAGTCTCTGGACATCTCAGGTCACATTGACCATCAGGTGGCAATGACAGCAAACTGGCATTGCTTTTTCAAGCTTGGACTTTACCTTTCTATCTGTGTCTTGGGGTCAGCTAATAAAACACACTCACTGATCACAGAAAGTTCTTTTCCGGTCTCCCACTAACCCCCCAGGAAAGGGCAGAGCTATTTTCATCTGCCTGGGAGTCCTGATGTCATCATTTTGTTATGAAAAGGAACATCTTGGAAGTTCTGAATCAGCTGTGCTGGGAGTGTGTATAGGGCCGAGTCTAAAATCTTCATGAAGCAGTGTGGCAGGGTCACATCCACACATGTTCCCACTTCCCTGCATGCAGATCGCTTCCCACACTGGTTATTGATAAGATGTCCTCTGTCCTCTCAGGACTGGAACCTGTTTTGGGTGTTGGGGGGTGCTGGGCCCTCTCACAAAGACTGGAACTCAGATGTCCTCCCCTGCCTTCGGCCCCTCCGCTAAGAATCGCCTGGGTCTACATACAAAAGTGGAAGAGAATCAACTGTGACCCTGAAGGGTCTGTCTGCTCTCCCTAGTTTGACCTGGTCTCCATGGCAACAGGAATTTACTGTGGAATGAGTCCTTGAATGAGGTGTGGGGGTCAGGATCCAGCTGCCTGGCTTGCTAACTATGTTCCTCCTTATTTTCTGGGCCTCAGTTTTCCCAGCTAGCCAACCAGATAACATGGGCAGGACTGGTCTGGCCTGACACAAAGTATCATATTGAGTGCTCCAGACAGACTTAAGTCCTCCATGGCTTCTTTCCCTGTCCTCATCGACAGTATGGTTAGCAGACTGAGTACAGGCCCAGGCCTCTCATTCTTCAGCTGCGCTGCACACTGATAATTAGCTCTGCCTTACAGGGTTGGAGGATAAATTGACCTAATGCATGGAGAGCTGTGCGCCCGCGACGATTAGATGCAAGAGCTAGTTCATGTTGTTTTCATTCCCTTTGGACTTCCTGTCGCAGGGGTGGGTGCATCAAAGCTCTCAGCTCATGTACCAGACGGGTCCAGGGTTGACTTCAAGGCAGTCACAACTCGGCAAAAGCTCAATAAAGAGTTAACTTTGGGTGAGGCTGTTCAAACCCTCAAGCCCAGCTTATTTTGTTCACTGAGGGCTGGGCAAGTGCAGAGCTAAGGTGAACGCAAGCACACTTGTAGTCTCACGCACGCACGCATGCACACACACAAGCATACCTGGCTTCCTTCTCACTGTAATTCTGGCCTGTCCATGCTGCCTCTTCCTAAGGTGTTTCCCCCTCCCCACCCACTTTTCACAGTTACCCTCACCATTTGACCCCCTTTCTCCACTTGCAGAAGAAGTTAGAGAATCTCAAGAGCCTAGACCTGTTTAACTGTGAGGTGACCAACCTGAATGACTACCGAGAAAACGTGTTCAAGCTCCTGCCCCAGGTCACGTACCTCGATGGCTACGACAGGGACAACAAGGAGGCTCCTGACTCTGATGTTGAGGGCTACGTGGAGGATGATGACGAGGAAGATGAGGATGGTGGGTGACAGTGGGATCCCAGGACTACAGTGGCTCAGCTGACCTGCCACCTGCCTCCTCTTTTCAAAGCCCTTGAACCTCATCTCCCTAGTCCCTAATTGGTCTTATTGGTTGTCTCCTGAAAGACATCTCAAGACGTGCTAGGTGTTAACGGTCACCCTTTCAAATCTGGTATTTTCTCAAGTACCCCAGGGAAGGTCACTATATGTATCTCTCTAGTGTGACACCAGACTTGGGAGGAAAAGAGGCCAATAGAGGGTGGCCTGAGGACTTTCCTCATCTGGCAGACCAGTTTCCTGCTGGAGAGGTTGTGGCGCCCCCTAGTGGTTGCAGTATGCAGGAACGCTGGCCAGCATTAGACTGCCCAGGGGCCCCAGGCTGGGAAGTTGGGGGCTATAGGCAATTCAGACCTCTTGGGGAGGAAGGCGAAGCTAAGGGCCCCGCCTTCTAATCCCTTCCCATGGTCCTCTGCAGGTTCCCTGCAGCTTTCCTGCATGTCTTTACAGCTTAAACAAAGCTAAGAGCCAAGATAGTGCCCAGTCAATGCAAACATAAGATTTGGTTTTTCTTGTTGGTCTGGGGTCTTCTGTGAGACCTTCAGATATTCTCTTGCCCTTGGTGGAGATTCTTTTCCCAAAGGTTATAAGTGTCTCCCTGTTGGTGCTGTGGTGTGTGGCAGGGGTGTGTGCTGCAGTGTCTGGTCGGACCTCTGCCCTGTCCCCCCACTACTCAGGTCACGCGTGGCCTTGAACAAGTCATTTCTCTTCAGAGGGATGAGTTCTGGTGACTTGGCCTCTCTGCTCCCTGGGCCCAGGGCTTCTTACTCAGTCCCCAACATCTCTGGCCTTACCCACACATATGCTCTTCCACACATTATTTGGAGAAGGGCTTGTAGCATGTTTTGGTGTGTTTGATCGTGTGATCACCACTTCTGTGCGTGCGAGCCATTGGACTCTGGGCAGACATAGGCCACCTGTCACCTCAGTTCCTGTTGTGTTCTTGTTACCCATCCCCCACAGAGGAGGAATACGATGAGTATGCCCAGCTAGTGGAAGATGAAGAGGAAGAGGATGAGGAGGAAGAAGGGGAGGAAGAGGACGTGAGTGGAGAAGAGGAGGTAAGGAGACAGGGGTGAGCCCTGCCAGGCACCTCTGTTATCAGTTGCAACAACCCAGGGAAGGGAAAGGGGTCCCTTTCCAAGATTTTTCCTGTATAGACTTTGACTGCACAGACATCCAAAGTTTTGGGGAAGTTGGTTTCAGAGTAGGGACAAGTGCTGGAAGCAAGGGCCCAGCATGCTTCGGGGAGGCCGAGAACAACATTTGGGAGTCAGTTCTCTTCTTTCCCAGTGTGCTTCTAGGGGTTAAACTCGGGTTGTCAGGCTTGGCAGCAAGCACCCTTCCTTTGCTGCTCCATCTTGCCAGTTCCAGCCCTGCCCCGTGCTGGCTGTGTGTCTTTGGACAGGTTGCTTGGCGTTTCTGAGTCTCCTCACGTCTGTGAAGTAGGAATCCCCTCACCTTTCTCATTGGGTTATTGAGAGTAGAGTACCACATTGGCAGGAGGTGCCTGAGGAGTGTATGGCCGCTACGAATCCTCACTGTCTGCACTGCCCTCCTCCTTGTTTTAGGTGTGCTGGGTTTTGAGTTTGGATGTTCAGGGTCTCCCGGTGGCCGAATCATTTTTCCTAAGTTGTTTGTTAAATCTGTTCTTGACACTTAAGAATGGTATACTGGGAAGGACAGCACGTGGCTAGGTGGCTCTGGGCACGCGCGTGCACACACACACAGTACACACACCACAGTCCCTCATCCTCTCCTAGTTTCCTGCCTCCTTGCTTGGTAGTTCACAAGCCCCCTGAACAGGTTTCCTGGCCTGCCTACCCCAGGCCTCGGGATGGGGCATGGCAGTGGAAAAGCATGTACAGTTTCTCTTTCTTCTGGGTCCGGGTTGCCAGGCCTGCCTTTAAGGGATACTTGGGGCAGGGAATGTCTTTCCCTGAGGACAGGGTAGTTTGTCATACTGGCTGGATTGTCGGTTGTACTGTTCTTACCTGTCATAAGAGCCCCGTGTGTGGATTTTGTTTTGTTTTTCTGTAATCTCGTTGACCCTCTGCCCATTTCCAGTTACCAGTGAAGAAACACTTAAGTACATACACACACAGTCTTAGCAAACAGACCAGGGCGAGATCTACTCAAAAGCAAATTTACTTCAACAGTTCTTAGAAACAGTGGGTAGCCACCTGTCAAAACCTGGGGCTTCAGGTACAGAGAGGCTGTGTGGAACCCTGGGAAGTGCCCAGAGCCAGGGTCCTGGGTGGGGAGGATGAAGTCACAAAGTTTGACTGAGTCCAAAGCAAGTAGGAAGTGAAGTCTCAAGGGGCCTTGAGTCTCCCCCCACCCCTAGCTGCCTAGACTTGGCAGAGGGGAGTGGCCAGGAGAGCTGGGCTTGCCCACTTGATTCTGGCTTTACTGAAACCAGAGTCTTCCTTTGAAGTCAAAACCATATTGAGGACAGATGCGAGAAAGGATGGCCTAGTTTCAGTGACAGGCCACTGCCTGGGGAGCCCGTTCTCCTATGAGCCTGCACATTGGCAAGCTGCCTGAGTTCTGGGGACTTCACATCCGGAGTCCCTAATGTGGGGCAGTCCACAGCTACTCTGCAAACCCCCAAGGTGGTTTGCCAACATCTTACATGATGTGGGAAACATCTCTGGGCACATGTTGGAAGCCTTCTGACTCAAATGGTTCCTTGATATGAAACAGTAAGAAGCCCTACTGTGTGTTTGCCCTGAGCTGCAGCATTATTGTGAGCTCTGAGGTAGGAGACAAGGCCTTCCTAGGCAGGGGCATTTATCCCCACTCCCTCTTCTTCTTTTTTTTTTTTTTTTTAACTCATGTGTGTGTTCAGGTATGGCGTATGTCCTTGTGTGTGCACACAGTGTGTGGAGGCCAAAAGTTAATGCCAGGTGTCTTTCTTACCTACTCTCCACCTTATTTTGAGCCAGGGTCTCTCACTGAACCTGGTGCTCATTGATTTGGCTAAACTGTATGCCAGTGAACCGCAAGGGTCCACCTATCTGTCTCCAAGGTGGGGGCTACACAGGTGTGCTGCTGGGCCCGGCTTTTACGTTAGGTGCTGGGCTTGAACTTGGTCCTCAGACTTGCTCCCACTGAGCCCCCCAACCCAGTGGGAGCATGGCTGATATCCTGCTTCTGTCTTTGCCCCTAGGAGGATGAAGAAGGTTACAATGATGGGGAAGTGGATGATGAGGAAGATGAAGAAGATGCTGGTGGTATGTCAACCTGTTTTGCTGTCTCCTCCTGGCTGTAGCCTTTGACTCTAGCACTGACTTGCTTTAAGGCTTTAAGGACCTAGCGATGGAAGGGGGTACACATTCAAGGGTCCAGACACTTTCATGCCTTATTTCATAGATGGCCCTGCTTCCTAGATGTGCAGCTCCTGGACTCCCAGCTGGGGCAGGGCTAACTGAAAGATGGCCACCTGGTAACTGTCTCTTTTCCTTGCTTTTCCAGAAGAAGAAAGGAGTCAGAAGCGAAAACGAGAACCCGAAGATGAGGGCGAAGAGGATGACTAAGGGGAATTAACCTATTTGGGGAAATTCCTATTGTGATTTGACTGTTTTTACCCATGTCCCCTCCCCCTCCTATTCCTGCCCCCCGAAACTTATTTTTTTCTGATTGTAGCGTTGATGTGGGAATGAGAGGGGAAAAGTGTACTGGGGGTTGCCGGGGGTGGGGGTGGGGGAGGAATAAAGTACTATTTTTACTGCCGCTCTTTATTTTCCCCCCTCCTTTTTCCTTGTGTCTGGTTTTGTCCCCGTAAATGCAATAGCTTAGTACGCACCAAGCAAGTGTTTGTTCTTACTCTCTGGAGAAGGGTGGCTTTGAGGTCTCTTAACATTTTTTGGTATGTCCCACATCCCCAGAGTTGGGAGGCTGTGACTGGCCTCCACCAGGTGACTCAGCCCCTGTCTTCAGTAACTCTCATATGGTTCATGCGGTCTCTGCCAGAGGCACCCAGCACCCGGGTTTGTAAATAGCTACTTTAAAGGCATATTTTGGCACTGGTTTGGGGACATTCCCCCTCTCTCATCCCTTTACCCCCTTTGCAGATGGCAGTGGGCTTTGCTTTTGCAAAGAGAACTTGTGTTACTCTGAAGCCATGATCCTGAGAGCCAAAAAAACAACAGGCTTAGGAGATACGAGCAAAATGGGTTTGGTAATCATGAAAATCAGCGAACCTTCATATTTCAACTTCTTAAAAAAAAAAATAACCTGTCCTATCTTGTTCTGTAAAATATTAGAGCAGTTTGTTTTGCAGAAATAACAGGAGGACTCATTTCAGGTACTCCAGCTTAGAACCTTTTTACAAAATCTAAGCTCTGGAGGCCCGCTGCATGTCCACTGGGGCTTTTTGTTTTGTTTTGTTTTGTTTCCCTTCTTGCATACATTGGAGCACGGAAAAGGAATGCAAAATTGTATTTTCTTACCTAGTGGGACTCTGAAGTGACCGCAGGTTCCTCCTAGCGAATGCTGTTTGCTTTCACCGTCCCCTTCCGGATTGCTTTAGAAGTGACAACGCGCTGTTTCCTACTCTGTGTCTCTCTGTACAAAGAACATCTGCAACCCATTTTTCTCCCGCCCTTGAGAAGAGCCAAACTTTGAGTTTTATGTCTGTTTGTCATTGATAAATTTCAATAAATCTTTTTTATACAATTTTTTGGGGGATGGCTTCCTTTGAGTCCTTGCAAGCCACTGATCGTCCTAGGAGCAACCACTGGCCCAGGAGGGAAGTCTTGTTTAATGCCACCTGCTGAAACAGCTTTTCTTACAGAGTATGTAACCTTACACCAAGGTTGGAGACTTTTTGTTTGCAAAGCAAGGCTGGGTGGGATGTGTACTCCTTGAAGGCTGCCTTTAAAAAAAAAAAGGCAAAAAAGAAGGGAAAAAAGGGATGCAAGACCTACTTATAATAAAAACATAAACCACCCAAAAGGCAGACCAACAATAACATTTGTTTTTTTAATATCTTCGAATATCTTTCATGTTTTTTTCATATTGTAAAAGAATGTATGCTTTGGAAACTCAGGAACGTATAAAACATTATTTAACAAACCCTAGAGTTACAGCTGGTGTTTATTGTGTTACTTTTCTACTTATGGTCTGGGCATCTCTGTTCTTGTAGTTTTCCCAAGCAGGCAGGTGGCTCCCTGTGAATCCCGTGGCTGGGTTCTGATTGATTTAGTGTAACCATAGATGTAGCTCTTTGGATTATTTCTAGTTTCCCCTGCAGCAGACACTCTGAGAAGTACTTACACTTAAAATTTTAAAAATCTGTTTACATTTCATGTGAGCATGTGGGGTGTGTGTGTGTAAATGTAAGGATGGATGTCAGGACAACTTTTGGGAATCAGTTTTCTCCGTGGTATATGGGTCTTGGATTGAACTTGGGGCATCGGACTCCAGGGCAAAGGCTTTTATTTGATGGGCTGCCTCCGTCTTACGTCTTACCAGTCCAAGTACTTACCCTTTTTTTTTCCTTTTAAGCAGGGTTTCATTACGTATCCCTGATGGTCTAGAACTCATAATCTCAAAGAGATCTTCCTGCCTCTGCCCATCACACATTCTTCACAGTAGATTTAATAGACAGGATGGATGGTCATTGGTCTGAAACTCCCCTAGCATTTTTGTAAAGGTCATGTATGAATAGCAATGTCAACCTTGGGTGCACAGGTGGTATGCACTTCTCTTTGCAACTATACAGCTTTGCACCCCATAGCAAGCCCTCACCATCTTAACAGACATGGTTGGATTCCAGTGACTTAAATGCTTCTGAGAGGACCAGGGGCTCACCTCACCCTCACACCTGCTTTTTTAGGCTAGCTACCCTGGCTCCGTCTGGAAGTAAGGTCAGACCATCCTATAGGCTAAGCTCTGTGGTCACGGCAGGGGAGCAGGCAGGCGTGTCCTGTATCTTCCAGAAGGTATGGACACGGAAGTGAGGCATGGGGATGATGATGCTGACTCCCTCTGTGGTGGCTTTAATTGGCATGGTGGGTAGTGAAGAACAAGCTCCACAGACAGCCTCTAGGGGACACCCTTGCTGTGTCAAGCCCTGTATTTCCATCAGCCTTTGAGAAAGATTGCTGTGCCATTTTAAATGTGAAGGTGCTGGGGAGATGGCTCAGTAAGCTAAGGATGGAGACCCGAGTGCCAGCCTCAGCATCCCTTGTAGAAAGTTTGATGTGGTGGCATGTGTTTGCAATCCAGCACTGGGAGGCGGACGGGCAGAACCCTGGGGCTCACTGGTCGGGGGGCCAACCCCAGAGCCTGCTGAGAGAACCTGTGTCAAGGATCAAAGTGAACAGCTAGGAGCAACCACTGACCTTGACCTTTGACCTCCACTTGTTTGCACAGATGAGTGCGTGCTTGATCTTCCTAGAAGCCACTCTTCCATAAATGAGGACGACTGAGTAGCTTGGGAATAAAGGGTGAAACCCAGGCCTGTCAAACTGATTTCTATGATACTTGTTTCACTGAATGGAAAGGAAAAGGTGAACCTTCTAGTACATGAAATGCAGCCCGTCAGTAGGTTTCCTTAAACTCTGAGGTCACACAGAATGAGCACCAAGGAGCTGAGGTGGTCCCAGAGCCTAACTTGTCTATACTAAGTCCCTAGCCTCCTGCCTCTGTGACCTGTGACGGCTGGGTGAGGCTTCACGAGTTGGTTCTCAGCTCACACCGTCATGTTTCAAGTCACCAATGTGCTAGCCAGTGCTATACAGATAAACCCCAAGAAGTCACCCAACCCCAGCTGTCCACAGTGGCACCCACCTAATATCCCAGAACATGGAAGTTGGAAGCTAGAGGATCGGAAGCTCAAGACCATCCTTGGCTACATAGCAAGGTTTTGGACAGTCTGCTTACAGGAGAATTTGTTTAAAAAATAAACCAGAAGCCTCCCAGTTCACCCTCTAACTTGAAGTTCAGGAAGGGCAAGTGGTGGACCCAAGGTCACACCACAAGGGACTGGAACTGGACACCTTCTCTGGTCTTTGGTACATGCCTCTACTAAACTGATTGAGGGATGGCTTCATAGTGAGGATGGAAGGGATGAAGTGCAGTGTTTTCTGGGAGGAACAGAGCCAAAACCACAGGTTTCATGAAGCAATAGAACCCATCAGGAGTTCTCCAACTCCTGATGCTAACTACCAACGGGAGGTTCTGCATCTTTTGGTGCAGCCACTGCCCGGAGAGAGAGAATGGCCGGGCTATGTATGGGAGGATGCTCTGGGGTGTGGCCTCCAGGCCATGAGCTTAGAATCCATCAGTCCCTTCCTTCAGTCTCCTAGATTGCACAAAGATAGAAATTGAGTTTCAAAGGCAAGACGATGATCCAGCTAGCAAATGCCTTAAAACCCCAGGTCTCTGCACCAGAGACACTGCTCTTATCCTGTGTTAGAAGTGCTAGCAGACACAGGCCAGAGGTGAGCAATTCAGCCCGTCTCATTTGCTGACTTGCAAAGACTATTTATATCCTGGTTTGGAAATTCATTGTTCACATTTGGAAAGAGTCCCACACTGGGTGCCTAACAAGCGGTCCTTGTGGCAGGCTAGAGAAGGCCAGAGATGGGGACACATCTGAAGCTGAGTGACCTGGCAGACCCTCCAGAAACTGAAGAAAGCCAAACCCAGTGAGACATTGTCACTGGAACTCCAGCAGCAGATGCAGGAGACACAACAGTTCCTCTTAGCAGGGGACCATTGGAATGTGGGTGGGAACACTCTCCATTCCGGAAAGGGATGGTGGCCCCACTGATCACTCTCAAGGGTAGAGGGTGTTTCTGTAGTCTGCCTTGTGTCCAGAGACGCGTGTGGATAGTGGTAGAATAAAGACAGGTTTGTTGTTGTTTGAAAGACTTATTATTTGAAATTATGTGTATGTGTGTGTCTGTATATGGGTATATGTACAAGAGTGCAGGTACCCACGGAGGCCAGAATAGGAAGTCGGATACTCTGGAGCTTGAGTTACAGGCTGTGAGCCACCCAGTACAGATGCTAGGAGTCAAACTCAGGTCCTCTGCAGACACAGCAATAGGCACGCCTAACCATAGCCTCCTCTCCTGTCCCATAGAGACAGTTTATTAAAAGAATGCTCAGGCCAGGTGTGGTGGCAAACACCTTTAATCTCAGCACTCAGCAGGAAGATGGATCTCTCAGAGTTCGAAGCCACCACAGTCTAAACAGTTCTAGGACGGTCAGGGTTACAAAGAGAGACCCAGTCTCAAAAAACAAACAAACAAAACAAAACAAAACAAAACCCCCCTCCTTAGGAGCAGCACTGCGATTTCTCTCCTGCTTCCCCCTCCATCACCTGGGTGTTGCTCATTAAGCCTGGACTTTTAATTTGGCCTGATCTGACTTATTGCATTGGCAGAGAAACGCATTATCAGGGATTTAAAATACTTAAACAAAGAATTCAAACAAGGCAGGAACCTAGAAGCAGGAACTGATGCAGAAGTCTTGAGAGGTGGGTGGGGCGCTGCTTAAAGGCTTAGGCCTCATGGCTTGCTCAGCCTGCTTTCTTATAGAACCAAGAATCACCAGCCCAGGGATGGCACCACCCACAATGGGCTGGGCCCTCTCACCTCAATCACTCATAAAGAAAGTGCCCTAAAGCCTGATCTTATGCAAGCTTTTCTCAGTAGAGGTTCCCTCCTTTCAGATAACTTTAGCTTGCGTCAAGTTGACAGTAAAGTAGCCAGCTAGATCTGGCCAGTAGTGGGACACACCTTTAATCCTAGCACTCAATAGGTCAGCTGGGTCTCCAGGACAGCCAGTGCTACACAAAGAAACCCTGTCTCAAAAAACCAAAACCAAACAAACAAAAAACAGGAAAAAAAAAAAAAAACCAACAAAACAAACAAAACCAAGAAACTAGCCAGCACAGACAGACAGAGTCACTTTGGCAATATTAGTTCATGGTTAGTTGTTTCGTTGCCCAAAACTTTCTTCAAGATAGTCATTATCCAAAGGTCACCCAACCAGAAAGCCATCGGTAGCATTAGAACCCACAGCCTCTGCTCTGCGATACAGACATGTCTCCTTGGTTTTCAGGGCCGGCTCAGCTCACTGTTACCTACAACGGATTCGTCTTGACTAATTTCCCACCTTTTCTCAAGATTCTAGCTCTCAGACCCAGCAGAGTCCTCCCTCCCATCTCTGCAGCTCTCTCTGCTTCCAAGACAGTGACAAAGTGTTCCCATCATCCCTGGGGACAGAGGCCTCGCAACAAACGTGTTCTGAAACTCAGATACGAGAAGAATGAGCCTCTGCTCGCAGCCAGGTAATGGCTGTTTCCAACATCAGTAGCTTCTGGTGCTTGAAAATCAGCTGAGGCTGCAAGGCTGGACCCTGCCGGGGCCAGTGTCAGGAGGTTTATGTGACCTTGGACAGCCACCTCTCACTGCCCACCTCTAGAGGGCTCAGGAGGTCAGCGCAGACATTCTGCTGGGATTGTGTAGGAGGAAGAGCTGTGGATGACCTGGGGAGAAGAAAAGCATGGGATCGTGGACTTAAATATAAGTCTGAGTTGTAATGGCTATTCTTGGTTGTCAACTTGACTCCATCTGGAATTAACTAAAATCCAAAAATGGAGGGCACACAAGTAAGGGATCTTTGCTTAATCTAAAGTAGGAAGATCCACTTCTAATCCAGATCTTGAAGGGAGAAGACACACACCTTTAATCTGGATCTTGAGGCAGGAAGATACACCTTTAATCTGGGGCACACCTTCTGCTGGAAGCCTATTTAAGGACATGGAAGAAGGAAGCTTTTGCTCTTCCTGCTTGTCCTCACCTTGCTAGTAAATCCATTCCTTCAATGGCGTTAGAACCCATTTCTTCAGAATTCCAACCTATACTGAAGACCAGCTGAGGCATCCAGCCTCATGAACAGAGCAACTACTCGATCTTGAACTTTCCATTCACAGCTAACAATTGTTGGGTCAGCTAGACTGCACCTGTAAGTCATTCCAATAAATCACCTTTATATAGAGAGAGATTCATTCTGTAAGTTCTGCTGCTCTAGACAACCCTCACTAATAGAGTCTTCCATAGAGACAGGACACCTCATCCTTTATAACAGGAGAGGAAGAGAAAGGCCATAGATCACCTAAGTGGGTAGATTCACTGGTGGGAAATTGGGAGGAGGGTACCTGTTTAGCTTTTGAAGAAAATGTAGTCCGGCCTCATCAATAAGACATCCCACAGCGAAAGGTGGGATGGGAATAGGGGCTTGAGGTGGGGGAAAGAAGGCATGAGGAGGTTTTTCTGGGTGGTGGGAAAGCAACCTCAGGGCAACAGGGTGGGCTGCTCGTTTAGTGGAGAGTAAAGTCATTGAGTACGGCTTCAAAGTGGGGTGTTTAGGAACGGGGCTATAGCTCAATGGGTAGAGCTCTTATCTAGGATGTGCAGGTTCCTTCCCTGGCACTTCAGGCACTGGACATGGTGGTGCATACCTGCAATCTTGGGAATTGCTGGGGAGTACAGGTAAAAGAATCAGAACTCCATGTCATCTTCAGCTTCATACTGTGTTCAGTGCCAGTCTGGGATATGTGAGAATCTGTCTCAAAGCAAGCAAACAAGAGCCCTCTCAGGTAGTGTGTTTAGAAAGTTATGAAGCTTCAGGTTGAACTGTAAGCTGGTTAAGGAGGTGAGTCAGGATTGACCGGAAGGAAGTGGAATAAGGCTAGAGCAGGTGCTGCAGGCCAGAGGTGGAGATGTCCCAGGTGGAACGGCACTAGTAAGATCAGCAAAGCTGCGACTGTGGAAGTGAGTGTATGGCTGGGTGGAGAAGAGAACCTCATTGGGGGTGAACAGTGTTCTTCAGAGGGAGAAGCAGAGACAGCAGGAGTTCAGGGGCCTTCCCAGCCTCAGCCAGCTACCAGCCAACCTGAGCTCTGTGAGGTCTTTTCTCAAGAAGTGTTCTAGTTCTTTCCCACTCCTCCCTCTGTGCCTCCCCCACATCAGAGTGTGTCTCCCTCTGAGGTAAACAGCTTTGTTCAACCATGCCCTTCCACAGTAACTTCCTGCCTCAGCACAAGCCCAGAAGCAATGGACTCACTTGACTGTGGACCAAAACCTCTGAAGCTACGTACCAAAGGGAATATTTTGTCCTTTTCAGTCATTTGCCTCAGGTATTTATAACAGTGACTATCTTAATTAGGGTTCCTAGTGCTGAGAATTGACACCATGACCCTGGCAACTCTTATAAAGGAAAACATTTAATTGGGGTGGCTTGCAGTTTCAGAGGTTCAGTCCATTATCACCATGGTAGACATGGCAGCATGCAGGCAGACATAGTGCTGGAAAGGCAGCTGAGAATTCTGCATCTTGCAGGCAACAGGAAGTGAACTGAGACACTGAGTGTGGCTTGAGCATGTATGAGGCCTCAAAGCCCGCCCCCACAGTGACACACTTCCTCCAACAAGGCCACACCTCCTAATAGTGTCACTCCCTTTTGGGAGCCATTTTCTTTCAAACTACTTACTACAGGGACAAGAAATAAAGTGGCCTCCAAGGCAGGAAAGTCTCTAGAGGAGGAGGTGGAGCAATGAGGCAGTAATGGAGAATAGAAAGAATTCTCCAAGTCCGGGCTTGGGAGCACATGGAAAAAGGACAGCTTCCCTGTGACTGCTTCACTCAAAGACTGCAAGGGTACAATGTCACCCAGTAGAGCCCGCCAGAGGCCACCAGGAAAGAGTGTCATCAGGCAGGGTGCAAGGGAGGAGGTGGGCCATCTGCTAACCAATGAGCTACACCCAGGTTATTAGTTACTTTTCCCAATGCTCTAAAAAAAAATACCTAACAAAGATGACTAAGGGAGGAAGGGTTTGCTTGACTCACAGTTTGAGGGTACAGTTTGGGGGTAGTCATGGCGGCAGGAGCATAAGATCACATGGTACCCACAGTCAGGGAGCAGAGAGGGGGAATGCTGGGGCACAGCTCACTTTCTTCATTTTATTCAGTCCAAGGCTCCAGTCGAGGGAATGGTGCCACCCACATTTGGGGGTAGGTCTTCTTACCTTCATTAGCTCCATCTAGAAAGTCCCTCATAGACACATTCAGATGTGGGGAGAGGATGAAGTCCTGAATAAATGGATATTTCTGGCATGAGCATAGATAGCCATGTCCAAGACCCCAATGCCTCAGACCCATAGGAATGGTAAAGTCTTCCCCTGAGTTGAGTTTGGAGCTTGATGTTGAACGTAAAAGCTGTCAGTTGCAGCTTCCTCCTCCTTCATGACTGCAACCTAAACCTGCTCCCCTACAGAGACCTCCTACCCAGATGAGCTAGCTCTCCTCCTCATTAAACTCTGAGTTTTGGGTCTACTGCTGCGTCTCCTCCAGAGCTCATAACTCAGGTGATCCCAGTTCCTCTGTACATGTGTCTGTTGTTTCTTCGCACCCCGGTGCTCCAGTCAGGTCAGTTCCAAAGCTGTGCAGGTCATGGCAACCAGAAGATTATTTGGATGGTGATTCTAAATTCTACCAAATTGATAATCAAAATTAACCATCACACTTGGTTCTTCCATTGAGGTGTAAGGGGTAGAAAATAACCCTTCTGGGCTCAGCGGGTGAAGGTGCTCACCGTTAACACTGAAGACCCAAGTTCTATCCCCAAGACCCGCATGGGGAGAACCGACTTCAGCAAACTGTTTTCTGACCTCCACATGTGCACCGTGTCATGTCTGCACCCAAACACATCACACATATACTAAACAAATACATACATGTAATAAGAAAGAAAATTGCATTTCTTCTTCTGTCTGCAACTTCCACGCATTTCAAATAGATGATGGGACAGAGTTGGGGGCAGGCAAACCACCATGCCCTGCCCTGTTCTGGCAGTAAAGGTGTTCACAGAGTTGTTTTGTTTGTCTTTTCTGAGTCCCTGGAGCTTGCCGGCCCCTCATTTGGGGGCCTTCCAATTTTCTGTGCCCCCACACCTCCCAATTCTCTATTATTGCTAGGTATTATAGTCTTCTCCTGTTACCTGGGGTCCATCCACTTTCCTAGACCAGTTCCAGCAGAAAGTTCTGCGAAGGAGCCTCCTGGCACACACCCACTCAACCAGACACGTTTTAGGTGATCCCACTACTGACATTCCTTTGGCCAGCATTCCAGATCTCATTGCTGGCAGTCAGATTGTCAAGGAGAAAATCAGGAGGCACCCACAGCAGCCCAACTGTGATGAGGCATTCAGAGAGACTTGCCACAAATGCCCTGCATACAACAGGCACTCAAAGAGACTTTCCACAAATGCCCTGCATACAACAGGCACTCAAAGAGACTTGCTGCAATTGCCCTTTCGGCACTCCAACACATGGCTGCCCCAGGACCTTGGTTAGCTCTGCTGTTCTCTGTGTGTCCCAGCCAAAACAAGCTTTTTGAGCCAATTACCATTTGCAACAGGGAACCTTGCCCTTTGATCAGGTAGTTTCTGCTTCCTACAGTGAATGAAAATGAGGACATGATTGCTCCAAGGTGTGGGTGAGGAGAAGGGTTTTATTGTAGATATGAAGGAGAGAACAGTCAGAGGCATCTGGAAGAGTCCAGACTGAACCAGGTTATAAAAAGAAAAGGGGTGGGGAGCAAGAGAAGGAGAGAGAGAGGGAGAGAGAGAGAGGGAGAGAGGGGAGGGCAAGCAGACAAAGAGGCAAAAGAGCACAGAGCCAAACTGGCTGAGTTATACAGGAATCTGAAGCCCAGTCCCTGGGTTGGAGAGGTTAAGGGTGGGGGCAGGGTGAAAACTGCTGGCAGGTGCCATAGGTACCAAGTGAGACTTGTCCCAGGTTTCTTTGGGACCTGACAGACAGTATTTTAGTTTCTGTTGCTGTGACAGATATTTGAGAGAACAGAAATAAAAGGAAGGCATATTTACTCCGGCTCACAGTTTCATAGGTAGTCTGGCCAGTTGGCTCCCTTGTGTCTAGGCCTTTGACTCATGTTATGGTGGAAAGGCAGGGTGGAACAGAGCTGCTCACCTCATAGTGGACAGGAAGCAGAGAAGAGACATGGGAAAGGGAAGGAGACAGTAGATATCACCCTTCAAAGACCTATCTCCCATGATCTACTTCCTTCAGGTTGACCTCACTTCCTGATGTCTCTGCCACCGTGTCACAATGCTGTCAATATGGATCTATCAACAGCTGAAGTCCTCACGACGCAGTCATATCCCAATGGCCGCATCTACCAGCTTTTGGGGGCCAGTCATATCTAAAATCTCACCAGGCACCAGTCACTGCCCCAGTTGTCCAGCCAGGGGGCTCCAACCTTGATTGACAGACCCTCCCAATGGTGCAGAAAGAATCATCAAGGCCCCATTCCAAAGGAATCTGAGGATGTGCTTGCTTTCTGTTTGTCTGTCTGAGGCAGGGTCTCATGTATTCCAAGACAGGCCCTCAACTTACTATGTAGCCAAGGATGACTGACCTTCTGATCCTCCTGACTCCACTTCCCTAGTGCTGGGACTACAGACATGCTCTGTTAACGTGGTGCTGGGGTTTGAACCCAGGGCTTCATGTGTGCTAGGCAAGAGCTCTACTAGCTGAGCTGCATCCCACCCAATGCTTTCCTCTTGATGTTTCCTAAATCCACTAAGGAATCAGAGCACCTGTTTGCTTTTTGATACAGTTTCTCTATGTAACCCTGGATGCTGTGGAATAATCCTTTTGTACATCGTAAAGATGTTTTGTTCTCATTGGTTTAATAAAGAGCCAACTGGCCAATAACTCAGTAGAAAGAGGTTAAGCAGGAGAGCCAGACTGGGAGAAGGCTTGGAAGAAGAAGAGAAGAGTTGCCAGCCAGATGTACCAAGCTGGGCTCAAACTCACAGAGATCTGCTTGCCTCTCCCTCCTTGAGTGTGTGTGACTTGTTTATCAGTAAGACCCCAGGATCCTCTGTCTCTACCCTACTCAGTACTGGGATCACACCTGGCTTTCATGTAGGTTCTGGAGATCTGATTTAAGGTCCTCAGGCTCACACAGCAAATGCTACCCACTAAGCAATATCCCTTGGCCCATCTATAGAGTGTGTGTGTGTGTGTGCGCGTGTGTGTGTGTATGTGTGTATGTGTGTGTGTGTGTGTGTGTATGTGTGTATGTGTGTGTGTGATGTCGTTGGGAGTGGAACCCAGAACCCTGTACACACTAAACACACATGCTCTACCACTGAACTACATCCCCAAGCCCTCATATGAAATATAGTAACAAGCAAAAGTAGAATACAGTGACAGATGATGTCCGATACTCGTTGTCACCAGGATCATGGGGATTCTAATGATGGACCTAGAATGATGGAATTATGCTACATCTTAATTGGGATGTGGATTAGACATGTGTATACATTTATCAAAATTCATCAACCTTGTAAGATTTATGCTTTTCACTGTGTGTAAACTAAGAAGCCATACCACTGTAAATAAACAGTGAGCCACAGCTAATGACGTGTGTGCTGAAGCATTCAGAGATGAAATAGCACTGATTTCTGGAATTTGTTTAGTAATGCATAAAAATTAGATGTATCAGTGTACATGTGATAAAGTTAATGTAGAAAAAGGTTAATTATAGAATGGAGGTGATAAATATATTATCCACTTTTCTGTGTGTATGAAAAATGTTATCAAGAAACAACAGAGTGAAGATTATATGTGAAGCCAAGATTATAAATTGACAACCATAGCCAATTTGGAATCACCTAGAAGGTTAACATGTTTTTACGTTCAACTAAGATACTCCAACATGATTTTTCACATTACCACAGTGACAATGGCTATGAGATGGTTTGGTGACTAAAGGTGCCTGCTGCCAAGCTTGACCACATGCACACACATGCAATGCACACACATAACTATACATAGAAACAGTCCAGGCAGTCAGCTGTTTCTGTCATTTCTTACATTTTTGGAAGCTACTTTCTTGCACTTCCTACTTACTCAGGTAATACTATTTTCCTTCTCAGGTCTTTGATGAGGTTGAAGAGTAGGCAATTACAGTGACAGTTCTCCCAAATCTTGGCAAAAGACATATTAGGTACAAAACTTTGGACTCTTCAGAAGAGGACAACTATTCGAGTAATCTTTATAATTTTGCCAATTGCTTATGAACTTGACATTTAGAATGTATTTCTTGCTTAATAATTGTCCTTATATATAGTTTCATTTTTGCCAAGGTTATTACTTTTCTTTTGTGTCTGGATAATACTTGAAAATAATTCTTATTGTATATAGTTTTATTATGTTATGGTTAGAACTTTTTCTTCTTGATTAGACAAAAAGGGGGAAATGTTATGGAATTTCTGTCACTGGTCTGCTAGCCAATAGAGAGTAGCGTTTTCGTCCAAGGGGTGGAGTTTTCATGGGGATGGACATGACTGAATGAAAAAGATGGAGCTGAGAGATGCACATCCTTTTTGGAACGAGGAAGCAGGAACAGCAGTGGCCGTGTAGCAGCTGGTGACCTAGTTAGGATTCTTCTTTCTGTTTTGTGATAACTGTGCATGGATTTTATTTGAAAATAACTGGTAAAGTAATCCATCATCCCTCCATTGTGTGTGTGTGTGTCCCATGTGTGTTCAAGGCCCAAGGAGGCAAGACCTGCTACATCCCTCAGAACTAGGGTTACTTGGTTATGAGCCCCCTGATGTGGGTGCTGGGAACTGAATCCAGGTCCTCTGCAAAAGCAGCAAGTGCTCTTAGTCATTAAGCCATCTCTCCAGGTCCCCTACAAGTTAAATATTTTTTTTTAATCTGAGTTATTATTAGTGATGTTTGTGTGTGCGTGAAGCTGGGAGTTAAACCTAGGACCTTAAATATACTGAACCATATGATAAAAACTCATATTTCTCCTTAAATCATCTCCCTGTCCCTTCCCTCACTTGGGAGGGATTTTTTTTTAGTGTTTTTGTGAAGCTTGTGGGAGCTCTTTGTGAGGTAACTATCAATCCCACACCTCATGTGTTGGTTACATTAGTTTTTCTCAGTTCATTGTTTACCTTTAAATTCATTTTGAGTTTGAAGTGATTGTAGATAAAGTGATTTTCATGTCAGGAATGAATAACTATTGCACTGTGGGTTTACAAATTCTGTAGTTATCTCCTGGTTAACAAAAATAAAATGAATGTATTTGCTTTTATTTATTTATTTAATGTAATGTTTTTTATTAATTCTTTTTTATTGATTTTTTGGGGATTTCACACCATGTACCCCATCCCTCACTTCCCAGTGCTTCCATGTCACCCTTGTGGTGACTCCCCCCAAATTTTAAAACTAGAAAAATAAAGAAATAAAAACCAAGTCCAATTTGTGTTACTTATATACTCACTGGAGCTTGGTCCCTTAAATAGGACTGAGTCCTTCCCCTACCTTGGTCCTGCCAGAACCCTCCAATTATGGAGAACTACACTTCAGCATCCATAACACACTTTTTAAGAGTTCTCTTCAATGACTTCCTGTTTGGGCTGTGACTTCGGGGGTGGGATTGTCGCAGTGTCACAGAAGCCTTCCATGTGCCTCTTTCTCAACTGTGCATCTGCAGTCATCAATATCACCGCAAAAGTGGCTTCCTTGCTCTTTACAGTCAGAGGGAGCTCGGATTCTGGGCTTCCATGTGGTTTCTGGCGACAGCACAGACCATGAACATGGCCTCCAGCTGCAGTAGGACCTAGGCAAGGTCCTCAAGGCAACAAAGACCACGGACATCTACATGGCCTCAGGTGGTAGTTCCGGCCTTTCACATCAATATGGCCCCAGCCCACGGACATCAACATGGCTTCAGTCAGCAGCACACACAGTGGTCTTGGATCTCGGACTTTATCATGGCCTGGGGTCGCAGAATGGACCACAGACACCAATATGGCTTCCCATAGCATCATAGATGACAGTGGTCCTTCAAGGAGGTTCAATCCAGAAAGTGAAATGTTCCTCATCTCTGGCCTCCGTTGCTGCTTAGAGCAAGAGCAGTCCCACAGTGGACAGCACACTGGGGGCCTAACTCTGTGTCTACGTAAGCCTTAGAACTCTCAATGTAGACCAGGCTGGCCTTGAACTCACACAGATCAACTGCCTCTGCCTTCCAAGTGATGAAATGAAAAGAATGCATCACCAACCCTGGCCCAAAATAAGTAAAAAAACAAAAAAAACAACAAACAAACAAACAAAAACTGGCGGGGGGGTGCTTTTTGAGACAGGGTTTCTCTGTGTAACAGTCCTGGCTGTCCTGGAACTTGCTCTGCAGACCAGGCTGAAGCTAATTCACAAAGATCCACCTGCCTCTGCCTCCTGAGTGCTGGGATTAAAGGTACGCACCTTTAATCTACCACCACCCAGTTAAAATAAGTAAATCTTAAAACAACCAAACAACAACAAAACATAGTTGACATTAGTTTGAGCCTCTTTTCTTTCTTTCTTTCTTTCTTTCTTTCTTTCTTTCTTTCTTTCTTTCTTCCTTCCTTCCTTCCTTTCTTTTTTGAAACAGGGTCTCCTGTTGCCTAGGCTGACCTTGAACTCATTATGCCAACAGGAATGATGTTGAAATTCTGATCCTCCTTCTTCTACCACCCAAGGGCTAGGATTACAAGAGTGTGCCACCTACCATGCCTATATATAGTGCTAGGGTTGGAACCCAGGGCTTCCTGTGTGGGGGGGTACTCTCTCCTCAGCCCTAGCGTGGATCTCCTAATGCTCTGGGATCCGTTCGCTGCTAATCCTGAGTCCTGGGAGTACAGTGAACTCAGGTCTCTGATAGCTGCTGATGGTGCAGGCCTTTAAATGTCTTTAGACAGAGATAGACTCCAGACATCTGCTGCTTGTGCTGGAGCAGCTCCCCAGAGCATCTTTATCAGAGGCTGGTCACACACACACACACACACACACACACACACACACACACACACACACACACACACACACACGGTCCCATGATGCATCAGGCTGGCATGCTGATCTCCCAGCTCTTGTAACATTGAATCAAACTGGAAGGCAACACATCATGCCCTTTGGGGGAAGTAATAGCAAAGGATCTTTGCAAGCCAAACACTTATTGAAAGTGGACATTTTATAATTTTTTTTCTGGAAACTGAAAGAGATTTTGCATTCCTAAATTTACTCAGTGCCATAGCTGGAATAAAGTAGGTACAGGCAGCCCAAACTCCAACCCTTTGGGATGGCATTTGGAGGGGGTGGGGGTGGAGCTAGAGATCAAACGGCAGAGTGCTTGCTTTCCTGGCACTCAGGAAGCCATAGGTTTCATCCTCGGAAAAGAATAAGCTGGGTGTGGTGGTGCATGCTTGAAATCCCAGCATTTGGAAGTTGGAGGCAGCCTGTGCTACTTGAGATCTAGTGTCCCCACCACCACCACCACCAAAAGCTTGGTGGGATGGCTCGGTGGGCAAGGGAGCTTGCTACCCCAAATAATAAACCTGAGTTTGATCCCTGGAGCCACATAAAGATGAAAGGGCAGAATACAGTCTGCAGAGTTATCCTCTGACCTTGTGCCCACATTTGCACAACACACACACACACACACACACACACACACACACACACACACACACACACCTTTAAAAATTGGGGAGGAGGGCTGGAGAGATGGCTCAGAGGTTAAGAGCACTGATTGTTCTTCCAAAGGTCCTGAGTTCAATTCCCAGCAACCACATGGTGGCTCACAACCACCTTGTAATAAGATCTGGTGCCAACTTCTGACCTGCAAGATCACATGCAGGCAGAACATTGTATACATAATAAATAAATAAATCTTTTAAAAAAATTGGGGAGGAAAGATATTGTTTTGAATCTCAATATTTAAGCAGTTCAGACCCTGTGACTTATGAAGAAGAGAATGTCAGAGAGTCAACCGCTTTGAACCTGTTGGGAGACAAAGGACTTAAAAGGCAAATCCCCATGCCAACACAGCTGGTGTCCACGCTGCCACTCTCGGAGAGGAGCGGATTTCCTTGCTGCTTAGCCTGGTGTTGCCCTTCTGTTGCCTTGATCCGGGGGACCCACGTGTGAGGTGATGCCATGGGATTGAAGCCTTGAAATTATGGCATGTGTGGTCAGGCTTAAGGGAAGCATTCATCTGTTGCCCCTCGATACTTCAAAATAAAAAGATGAAACCTGTCAGAGGCTTACAAGATAAATATCAGAATAACAAAACAGCAAATAGCTCTGGGAGCCTTATTGACTCTTGGAAGGCTTCTCTTACAACAGTGGTTTGCTCATTTGAAGCAAAGTTAAAATACTTGTTTGATTTAGTTTCAAACTGGTAATGTATTCACACGGACCCCAAATCAAATGCCATAAAAACGGTGCAGAATAAAGTTTTCCATTCCCATTATACACCCTATCCACTCTATTCCTAGTCCCACACTACCCTTCAAGCAATACATGAGCATCGGTTTTTTTTTATCCTTCTAAAATTCCATTTTATAAATACAAATTATCATCATTATTATTAATTGTTTGAAACGGGGTCTCATGTAGCCCAGGCTGGGCTCAAACTTGCTATGTGCCTGAGGATGACTTTGAACTCATCTTCTTGCCTCCACTTTGCTAGTGCTTTGGTTGGGGGCATTCACTTGGCACAGTGGCTGTGCCTTAAGCTACTGCTGTGCCAGCCAGCAACTGTATCTCCGAAGAACCAGGCCTGCTTCTCTGACAGCTGCCAGGTCACTGAGGCCTCAGCCTGGTGGGAATTGTGGCCCCGGTCCCCAGCCCCCAGCCCCTGGCCTCCATTCCCTGGCTCCATTCTCTGTTGCTGCCACTAAGATAGCTTTAACTAAATCTCTATTGTTCAATTTATAAGTGAGACTCAAGATTCAAAGGCTAGGGGAAACCTTTCCAGCTCAGAGAGTTTGAGTAGCAACTTCTCTCCTTGCCAGAGTCCCTGAAAGACAATGTCCTTCTGCTCTGAACCAACCTAAAACAAACAAACAAACCTCAGTCCCTCCCTGCTACTTCCTGGGTACCTTCTAGCGCTACCAGATGCCCTCAGCTGTTCTATGATTACTTCCTGTCAACTAGGCACTAGTTCAGCCTCTCTGAGTCAGGGGTCACAGTATGATCGAGTATCCCACTACAGTTCACCTTCATTCCCTGTTTAAGTGGTAATGTAGTGCTGGGGACAGAACCCAAGGGCTTCCTATGTGCCCGGTGTGATGGCTTATATTAATTATTAACTCAATACATTATAGCATCAGCTTGGAGACAAATTTCTGGGCATGTTTGTGAGTGGTTGTCTAGAGTAGGTTAATCGCAGTGTGAAGACTCACCTGATCTGTGGGCAATGTCCTAACCTCTCAATGATTTGTTTCTTCATCCTCACATACATGAGAGATGTCCTTGTCACCCTCATTATATGCTAATCAAGAACTAAGTGAACTAATACAGGAAGCATTGATGACAGGCCTGGCATCCAGAGATCCCTCTATATGATGTGGGATGTCCTTCTGTATATGTGTTGCTTTTATTGGTTGATGAATAAAGCTGTTTCAGCCAATGGTTTAGCAGAGTGAAGCCAGGTGGGAAATCAGAACAGAGATACATAGAGAGAGTAGGCAGAGTCAAGGAGACATCATATAGTTTCCAAAGGAGAAAGACACCAGAACGGAACCTTACCTGGTAAGCCACAGCCTCATGGTGATACATGGATTAATAGAAATGGATTAATTTAAGATGTAAGAGTTAGTTAATAAGAAGCCTGAGCTAATAGGTCAAACAATGTTGTAATTACTGTAGTTTCTGTGTGATTATTCGGGTCTGGGTGGCTGGGAAATGAAAGACCAGTCTTCTTCTACATCTATATGCGACATTGCCATTATTATCAGTAGCTTTGGCTCCTGAGCCTAAGAGCATCATTCTGGAAATCCAGATAGTACCTAAAGTCAATCTTACTTCCTGACCTATAGAATGTAGACAGCCTACTGTCATGAGTGTTGTGATGTGGAGGGGTGGGGGGCTGAAAGATAACTTAGTAAAAATGCTTGCTGCCAGGTCCAATGACTGAATTTGATTCCAAGACTTAGACGGTAGAAGGAGAGAACCAAGTCCTGTTGGCTCCCTGTCCTCTCATCCACACTCATGGGCTTGTGTGCCTGAGCAGATAAGTACTCTCTTGTACTCGCTCCAATGCGCACACACAAGCACACAGTTACTCACGTACTAATGAAATAAATGTAATAAAAAGAAAAAATCTATATGTAATATCTGCACATTGTTTGACAATGCCTTGAACTTGGTAAATGCTATTGACTTTCATAAATTTCCAGATGCTATAGACTGTAAAACATGGCATTATTTTATATACTAAGAGTGAAACCCATTCCAATTGAATTATGGCAGGCCTTTGATGATAATCTATCTTCATTTCAACTACATTACAGAGTGAAGAAACACATGTCTCTGGTTCAGTGAAGGGAGGGATCTGGGTGCTGGTGATTCCACTCTTGAATTTTCATTGAAAATTACATCTTGAATATTGTTTTCCTTTCTGTCTTAAACGGCTATCTAGTAACCCACTGTGTGGGTAAGCAGTGAATTATTTAACCAGTCCCCGTTGTTTTCCAGGCTGCCACTGTTACAAAAGAGGCCATGATGAGTCCTCTGTAGCCATATTGTCTTGCCATCACTATATCAGTGACATCAGCTGGGATGTCTGGAGGAATCGTTTCCAGACTTGGGACCTTGAAGTCAACAAGCACATGAACTTGAAATGTTTGCAGCTCTGTTAAACCCAAGTTTTAAAATCCAAGGCTGCTTCTAACTGTGGATCAAGAATGTTTAAATGTAGCCCAGGCTAACCTCAAACTTACTATATAGTCAAGGATGCCCTTGAACTTCTGATCTTTCTTTCTCCACTTACCAGTGATGGGATTACAGGTGAGCCACCGTGGCTTGTTTATGCAGTGTTGGGGACTGAACTCAAGGCTTTGTGCACACTAGACAAGCACTCTACCAACTGAGCCACATCCCCAGCCCATGAATGTTTGAAAAGAAGTATTTAAAAGGCTGAACCTAATGGGAGGCAGAGGCATGTGGATCTTTATGAGTTCAAGGACAGCCTGGTCTACAGAGTGAGATCCAGGACAGCCAAAGACACACAGAGAAACCCTGTCTCAAAAAACACAAAGATTAAAAATAAAAATAAAAGAATAGAGTAAAAAAAAAAACTACATAAAGATAGAAAACACACAGAGAATCTGGATACTGTATATTATTGTGTTGTCTTTGAATTGTTTGACTGCCGAGGAAGGAGCAACAGTCACTAAAAGACATTTGATTATAAATTTTGCTGGATTAATATAACCTATATATTTTGAAAATGTCTTGACTTCAAAATTTAAGTCAAAAGATATGTTATTTTGGAGAAGAGAGTTTGCTTTTGTTTCCATGGGAAACGAGATGCTGTGGACTCATTCTGGGCTAAGGAAAATAAGGTTTGATCAAGGAAGACCCCCCTGAGAAATCTCCAGTGGGATCAGACAGCCGCAATTATCTAACTTTTCAGAGCACCTCTGCTGCAGTTTCCTCTGAGTTTTGCATTCAGAACAGCTTCAAGACTGCTGGCTGAGATGATCCAGCCTCACAGAATATTCCAGTCAGGACTTGACCATAATCCTAAATTTTCTTTTGGTCCCCATAAGATTATCAGCACCTTGATCAGCAGGAAGTAGCCTAGAAAACTATGCCCGTATTCCCAAAAAATGGATTATGGATGTTTGACTTTGTTTAGAGTGTTGGTTATAAGTTGTTATGGATAATGGTCAGGAAAAAAGCTAAACAAAAAAGATTAGGTTCAGTTTTTGTTTTGAAAATAAAAATGGGGAAATGCTGTGGAATAATACTTTTGTACACTGTAAAGATTTGTCATTCATAGCTGGGCAGTGGTGGTGCATACCTTTAATCCCAGCACTTGGGAGGCAGAGGCAGATGGATCTCTGTGAGTTTGAGACCAGCCTGGTTTAAAAAAAAAAGATTTGTCATTCATACTGGTTTAATAAAACACTGATTGGCCAGTAACCAGGCAGGAAGTATAGGCAGGGTGACCAGACTAAGAGAATTCTGAGAGGGAGATAGAGACACAGTCACAAGCCAGACACAGAGGAAGCAAGATGAGAATGCCTCACTGGGAAAAGGTACCAAGTCATGTGGCTAAACATAGACAAGAATTATGGGTTAATTTAAGTTGTAAGATGTAGTTAATCATAAGCCTGAGCTAATAAACCAAACAGTTTATAATTAATATAAGCTTCTGAATCTTTCTTTGGGACTGAGTGGCTGTGGGACCAGGTGGGATAGAAATTTCCAACTGCAACAAGCCATTAATTTGAGATCCTACTTTCAACTTCCCTAGGACTGGGATTATAAGAGTGTCCCAGAACACATGGTTTACACACCCTTTACCAGAGTGAGAGTGCCCCTTCCCCTGTAGTTTAATAAGAGTTTTTAAACTGTGGGTGGAAGAGATGGCTCAATAGTTAGGTGGATTTGCTGCTCTTCCAGACGATCTGAGTTTGGTTGCCAGCACCATATCCAGCTTCTCACACAGGTCTGTAACACCACCTTTGGCCTCAATTGGCATGTGATCTCTTGTGCATTTACCCAAATGTAGAACTATACACATTTAAAATACTAAAAACAATCTTTAAAGGAGTTTGTTATATTTTGTAAACTGCCTTTTCTCTACATGTTGAAATGGCTCTAGGGATTTCATCCTTTATCCTGTCACATTAGCCTTGAAATCTAGAAGTAAAGTTTGCTTAGTCATGGCATATTATACCTTGGGATTTAAATTTTTGTTTGTTGGTTTTCAAGACAGGGTTTTGCTGTGGGATAATTCTCTTGTACACTATAAAGATTTGCCACTTGAATTGGTTTAATAAAACACTGATTGGCCAGTAGCCAGGCAAGAAGTATAGGTGGGCCACCAAACTAAGGATGATAGGAAAGAGAAGGGTGGAGTCAGGAGGCACCAGCCAGACACAGACAGAGCAGGAGAGGAACATGCCATGCTAATAAAGATACCACCACGTGGCAGAACATAAATAAGGAATATGGATTAACTTAAAAATGTAAGAGCTAGTTAGTTGTAACATGGGGACCTGCTTGTGGTTTCTGTCCTGTCCTATCCCCACAGCCGTTTAGCCCCAAAGAATCACACAGAGAGTCTACATTAGGTTATAAACTGATTGGCCCATTAGCTCAGGCTTCTTATTAGCTCTTGTAACTTATATTAACCCATTATCCCTATCTATGTTAGCCACATGGCTCAGTACCTTTCTCAGTGGGGCAGGTCACATCCTGCTTCTTCGGTGGTCTGTGCAGGAATGCCGAGAGAGCTTCCTGCTTCCCAGAATTCTATTCTCCTTGCTCCGCCTCTACTTCCTGTCTAATTGTCCCACCTATACATCCTGGCTAATGGCCAATCAGTGTTTATTTAAATCATAATTGATAGAATACAGACAATTCTCCCACACCACTTCCCCCTCTTTTTTTTTTTTTAAACAAAGGAAAATATCCATAGTCCATTTTGGGGGAATGTGGGCGTAGTATTCCAGGCTACTTCCAGATGGTTGGGGGCGCTGATAATCTTATGGGGACTTAAAGAAAATTTAGAATTATGATCAAGTCCTGACTGGAGTATCCTGTGAGTCTTGATCATCTCAGGCAGCATCTTGAATCTGTTCTGGATGTAGAACTCAGATATCTGGGCCATCTGTTCCTACTGGAGATTTCTCAGGTGGTCTTCCTTGATCAAACCTGAGTTTTCTTAACTCAGAATGAATCCACAGCCTCTCATTTCCTGTGTAAACAAAAGCAAAATCTCTTCTCCAAAGTAACTTATCTTTTCACTTCAATTTTGAAGTCAAGGTATTTTCAAAATACCTATCTTGGATTAATTCAGCAGCATTTATAAGCAAATATTTTTTAGCAGCTGTTGATCCTTTCTCAGCATTCAAACAATTCAAAGAGAGCATAATAACATACAGTATCCAGATTCTCTGTGTGTTTTCCATCTTTACATGGCTTTATTTTAAACTCTATCTCTTTTATTTTTAATTTTTGGCTTTTTGAGACAGGTTCTCTGTCTATCTTTGTCCTGGAATTCCCTCTGTAGACCAGGCTATCCTTGAACTCACAGAGATCCACCTGTCTCTGCCTCCCAAGCTTTGGGATTAAAGGTGCATGCTACCACACCTTGAACTCACAGAGATCTGTCTGCCTCTGCCTCCCAAGTGTTGGGATTAAAGGTGTGTACTACCACACCCAATTACTCTCTTTCTTTCTTTTTCATTTTAAGAACTTTAACCTTTAGCCTGTATATATATTTAATACAATGTAAACTATTTAGAGGTATTTTTTTAATCTCTCTTAACTGTATATCTCTCTTTTTCTGACTACACAAGTCTTTAATTCACCAAGCTATATGGGTAGGATAAAAGCCGTGGCTTTGATGGCTAGATCCAGCCCATTCCTTAGCTTTCTGCGATTCCAGCCTTATGGCTGAGGTACCGGCTGTAGCCACGTTTATTGCTACAACTCTATGGCATTTCAAGGTCCCTGCCAGCAAGCAACCTGCAGTAGCGTGCTCAGAAACCACATTCAAATGCTTCGCGGTAGTCAGACCGACTGCCTGAAAGAGTCAGAGTTTGCCCTGGCAGGTCGGCCCACAAAGCCGGCATTTTAAAACAGCGTAGCTTTTTTCCTACTATGGCTGAAAACCAAAAAGCATGCAGTCAGCTTTTATCAACACCATTTAAGTGTTCATGGCAGGACCTCTTAAAAGAGCTGCAAGGTTTTACAGCTAAAGCTGAGTCGGGAAGCCTCTCTTAGATGAGAGCACTTGCTTGCCTCTAGCAAGCAGAGCAGACCCAAGAAATTGCTGCTACCAAGAAAACATGCTTTACTCTATTCTTTCCCAAGCTTTCTCAGGCTTTCTGTGGATGCAGTTATCCACATGGGCGCCATTCTGTAACATGAGGGCTGGGCTTGTCGGGGTTAGTAATAAGCCTAAGCTATCAACTGAGTATTTATAATTTAATAAACCTCTGTATGGTAATTTGGGAAGTAGCTGCTGGGTCTTTGGGAACAGGCAGTTAGGACAAGAAATGTCTGTTTACACAAGACTTCTTTGTGTAGCCATGGTTGACCTGGAACTAGCTCTGTAGAGCAGGCTGGCCTCAAATTCACAGAGCTCCTCCTGCTCCTCCCTCCTGAGTGTTGGGATTAAAGGAGTGTGCCACCACTGCCTGGCTGATTTAAAATATTTCTTATCAAGGCCAACCTGGTCTACAGAGGTAGTTCTAGGACAGCTAGGACTACACAGAGAAACTCTGTTTTGAAAAAAAAAATGAAACAAATTTTTAAAATTAAAATGTAATTACATTATTTCCTTCTTTCCTTTCCTTTCTCCAACACCTCCTGTGTCCCTACCCCATCTCTCTCTCTCTCTCTCTCTCTCCATATATATAGTCTTACAGTCTTTCTGCCTCCTCTTCCAAGATGTTCCCTGAGCCTTAGGTACTGGCATTGTGTTGTAGATGTATCAACTGCAGCTGGGCACCCCATGGTCAGTTGTTCTTTGTATTTTAACTTTCTTTTTATTTTGTGATAGGGACTGATGTGGAGTGCCCTTCTGTATATCTGTTGCTTTTATTGGTTGATAAATAAAGCTATTTGGGCCAATGGCTTAGCAGAGTAAAGCCAGGTAGGCTATCAGAACAGAGATAGAGAGAGAGAGTAGCAGAGTCAGAGAGACGCCATGTAGCTGCCGAAGGAGGACATGCTGGAACTTTACTGGTTAAGCTACAGTCTGTGGCAATACATGAAATAATAGTAATGGGTTAATTTAAGATGTAAGAGTTAGTTAATAAGAAGCCTGAGCTAATAAGCCAAACAGTGTTGTAATTAGTATAGTTTCTGTGTGATTATTCCAGTCTGGGCCACTGGGAAACTAATGAGCAGTCTCCATTTACAAGGGCCTCCTGTAATTATTTGAGCATAACCAAAATCCAAAACTCCTGTATTTTGTTTTTGCTTTTGTTTGGGACAGGGTCTTACTATGCAGCTCTTGCTGAAATTTGTAGGCGATCTTCATGTGTCTGCTTCCTGGGGGGAATCACACCTGGAAACTCATGAATTTGTTAATACCTTTCTGTGTGTGTTCATGTGTGTACGCATCTGTGTGTACGCATCTGTGTGTACACATAAGTGTGTGTGCATGTGAAGGCCAGAGGACTACTTCAGGTGTTATTATTCCTCAGGAAATAGCCACCTTGCTGTTTTTTTTTTTTTTTTTTAAGAATTACTTTATTTTTTTAAATTGTGTGTGTGATCCTCTGGGAGGTCCGAAGTGGTGCTGGATCCCAGGGGCTGGAGTTGAAGGCAGTGGTGAGCTGCCTAAAGTGACTGTCACTGAATGCTCTCTCCAGCTCCACCATCTTGGGTTTTGACACAAAGTCTCTCTTTGTAGTGCAGTTTGCAGATTTGGCCAGACTGGATAGCCAAAGGAAGTTTTCTGTTTGCCCCCCTCCCACCCCAGCTCTGGGGTTACAAGTACATGCATGCTTCCATGCCTAGTTTTGTTTTGTTTCTTTTTGGTTTTTCAAGACAGGGTTTCTCTGTGTAATAGCCATAGTGGTCCTGGAACTAGCTCTTGTAGACCAGGTTGGCTTCAGACTCACAGAGATCCCCTACTCCTGCCTCCCGAAGTGCTGGGATTAAAGGTGTGGGCCACCAGGACTTGGCTTTTATTTTTGTTTTTAACAAGGGTTCTTGGAATGTAACTCAGGTTCTTTCTCATGTCCACTTAACAAGCACTTTGCCAACTGAGCCATCTCCCCAGTCTCTTGGTATCTTTTCCACACTTAGAACTTTCTCAGTTTTGTGTTGATTGAAAGCTCTTTCAAACTGATTTACATAGACTGTTTTTCTTTTATCATATGCCTCTCTCAAAAAGAAAAATACTAGCCAAATTGATTGGTGATAGCGTCCCTAAGACGTCTCCCTCTCGCAATCTGGTTCTTCTTCCGTGTTGCTGTGGTTCTGCATCAGTGGCAGCCATGTTTCTGGACACGGATCTGTGCTCCGTCGGCAAGAAGCTGGGGGAGCATCATTCTTACAAGGTCACTTGTAACTCTTGGCTGGCACTGAAGTGCAGGCCCTCAAGAGTGTTGCCTGGCTGGGAGGGTGGTGTCAAAGAAAGAACAAGAGGGTTGGGACACAATTGCATGAGGTTCGTCTAACATGGAGGAAGCCCTGGACCCCATCTCCAGTACTGTGCTAACAGGGGATAGTGGGACACACATGTAATCCCAGCACTGAGGAGGTGGAGGCAGGAGAATCAGAAGTCAAAGTTATCTTCAGCTACATAATGAGTCTGAGGCCAGCTTTGGATACATGAAATTGCACCCCTCCCCTCAGAAAAAAAAGTGAAGAAATGAGGCTCCTGGGATCAGACAAAGTATCAGAGTCATTTTTTTGCCCATGTGCTGTGACGTAGCTCACTGCATCCCTGTAGCTCTTTAGAATACAGATCGAATTTTCTTCTTCTCTCTTTCAGTCTGGAAACGAAGGCTCAGAAGAGTGAAGTAACTTGTGCAACCCACTGAGGGGGAGGGACTGACATTCTGCTATGGCAGGCACAGTGCCATCTCTTTCTGTTTCCCTTCTCACCATACCAGTTCCTCTTTCCTGACCCTTTGAAACATCCTAAGCTGCCCCAGAGTAACAGCTTGGGGTCCTGTTTCTCCAGCCACCCTAATGGGGGTGCCGGATATGATTACATCACTGAATAAACATATGTTTCTGTGGCTTGTCCTCTCCCACAGAACTGCAGGAAGCCGAGGCTCTCCATCCCTTACTGGTCCTCCTGTAGGTCTAGAGACACCAGCCATAAGGCCCCCCCGTAAGGCACTCCGTGTTCTCTGAGTGCCCTCCACCAGCGCGGGACACCTGGCCTGTTTCCTGATCCACAGCTGGGTCATCACACCACGCTGTGGGATAGGTCTTTCTTCTGGGAGAGGCTTTCTCTGCTCTGTTTTAGAGACAGAATCTCACGCATACCAGGCTAGCTTCAAACTTGCTATGTAGCCAAGGATGACCTTCATTTTCTGATCCTCCTGCCTCCGTCTTCTGAGGCTCGAGTTTCTGAGGGTATACTTCCTTGGTAGGGTTATGGGGTGCTAAGGGTTGAATGCTAGGGGTTGAATGCTAGGCAGCTGCTCTGCCAATAGCACCCAAGCGTTCTCTCTCTCTCTCTCTCTCTCTCTCTCTCTCTGACTTTTCAAGGTAGGGTTTCTCTCTGTAGCCTTGGTTGTCCTGAAACTCACTCTGTAGGTCAGGCTGGCATTAAAGGGATGTACCACCATGCTAAGTTTGTACAATGCTGGAGACTGAACCCAGGGCTTTGTGCATGCTAAGCAAGCATTCCATCAGCTGGGCTACATTCCCGGCCTCTTATGCCTACCCATTTAAGAAATAAAAATTTATTTATTTATTTACTTATTTATTTATTTATGTTGGGGTTGAACCCAGGGCATGCTAGGCAACATACATTAAAGAATACTTTATCTATTTTATGTGCATGGGTATTTTGTTTGTCTGTTTGTGTGTTTATGCACCATTTGTGCCTGTAGAAGGCATCAGTTCCTTTGGGACTAAAGTTGTAGATGGTTGTGAGCTGCCATGTGGGTACTAGGAATCAAACCCAGGTCCTCTGGAAGAAGAGCCACTGAACCATCTCTCCAGCCCAATGCACATTTAAAAAAATAACTTATTTTATTTTTATTCCATGTGCATTAGTGTTTCGCTTGCATGTGTGTCTGAGTAAGGGTGTCAGACCCCCTGGAACAAAAGAGCTATCCTATTTGTTGCATGGCCTAGGCTGGCCTGTAACCTTATATATACAGTATATATACATGCTGGTCTTGAACTTGTTCCTGCCATGATGCCTTCAATCTCCTGAGTGTTGGGATTGAACGTGTGAGTCACCATAGCCAAACCAGAACCTTCCCCACATCTGCAAAGTTCTCTTGGAGGTGCATCAGAATACACAGACAGGGTCAAGGACCAAAGTGCATAGACATCTCCGGGGAACCATTATTTGGTCACCACGTCTGCTGGTTTGGGGATATCCTTGAGGAGTCAGGGTGCTAGCTTAGCCACTTAGGCACCTAAAACCAAAGCTATTGCTGGGAACGCAGAGGGGCTGATGTGACACACGGCATTAACAGGCAGTGTCTTAGTCTGGTTTTTATCATTCTGATAAAGCAACATGACCAAAAGCAACTTGGGGAATAAAGGTAAATGCTTCCAGTTTACACCTCTCAGGTCACACACTGAAGGAACACAGGCAGGGACCTGGCAGCAGGAGCTGAAGCCGAGGCCACAGAGGGACGCTGCTTACTGGTTTGCTCCCCATGGCTTGCTCAGCCTGCTTTCTATAAAACCCAGAACTACTTGTCCAGGGATGGCACCACTCACAGTGGGTCGGGCCCTTCTACATCAATCATTAATGAAGAAAAACGCCTCACAGACTTGCCTACAGGCCAGTCTTATGATAGACCCTTTTCCCAAATGACTCTAGTTTGTGTTGACCAAAAACTCAACCAGGACAGACAAAGCAAAAGCAAAAACAAAACAAAAAAACTTTTGAGAATTTAATACTAAAAAAGATTTACTGTTTTAAATTACGTGTACACGAGGGCATATGCATGTGAGTGCAAGTACCTGAGAAAGCCTGGAACTTGAGTCATAGGCAGTGGTGGGGTGCACCGTGTGGGTGCTGGGAACCCTTTGGTCCTCTGCAAGAGCAGACTGTGTTCTTAATCAGTGCACCATCTCTCCAGCCTGAGAACTGAAATTACAAAATACATTTGTGTGTGTGTGTGTGTGTGTGTGTGTGTGTGTGTGTGTGTGTGCGCGCGCGCACACGCGCAGATGTCTATGGAGGCCAGAAGAGGGCACCAGAGCTCCTGAAGCTGGAGTTAGAGGAGGTTGTGAGCTGTCCTATGTGAGTGCTGGGATCTGAACTCTGGTTTCTCTAAGAGCAGCAAGCATTCTTAATGACTGAGCCCTCTCTCTATCCCCTGAAAAGTCAACTTTAAAATTATTCTTTATTCAGTAAGTTTTTAGAAGAGAGACCATTAGGGAATCCAGAAATGTTGATCACACAGGGATGGTTCCTTAAAGGAGGAAATACCTGCTTTCCTGCCCAGAAAGTGGGGAGTGGATATTGCTACTGTCCTAGTGACCTTTTTATTCTCGTGGAGGCAGACCTCACCCAAAACCCCCGGAATAATTATCCCAGACTTTCCTTCCCTAGACCATTGTCTTTGGCTCTCAGTTAACAGAACCCATCCTTAGGGGGGATGACACATGTACTTTATGGCCTGCTGACCTCTAAGATACCTTGGTCAGAGACCACACTAGATTCTAGACCTTTAGCTATAGAACCCGCCCTTATGGTCACATGCACTTTGCAAAAAAGGGTTTTTGTTGTTGCTGTTTTGATTTGGTTTGTTTTTTTCTAGTCAGGGTTTCTCTGTGTAGCCTTGGCTGTCCTGGAACTCACTGGTAGACTGGGCTAGCCTTTAACTCAAGATCTGCCTAAGTGCTGGGATTAAAGGCATGCACTGCCACCACCGGCTCCAAACTGTACTGTGTCAAATGTGCTGACAATGAGTTAGGTGGTGGCAGCATGACAATGAGCTCATGACTTTCCTGGCTCTTGGGAGACAGAGGCAGGGGGATTTCTCTGAGTTCGAGGCCAGCCTGGTCTACAGAGTGAGTTCCAGAACAGCCAAGACTACACAGAGAAACCCTGTCTCGAAAAAGTAAAAACGAACAAACTGAAGGAATCAGGTATTTACTTTGACCTAAGTACCACCATTTTGACTTCAGACTCCATTTCTCCTGCAGAGTGAGATAAAGTTCAGTTTCCTAAGCCCTAGGGAAGATGAGAACTTTCTAATGATTGATCAACCCCCCTCCCCAGCCTCAAACTTTAGAAAAGTCATTATGCATCTGTAGTTCTCTAGAAACTTTATGGCTATTCCTAACAACAGAAAGAACAAATGAAACAGATTGGTTGGACTAAAAGGCCTGCATAATATTGTCAGTTGACAATGATGGAACACACAAAGAACGTCCCTAGCCTTTTCTTTCCGATGGGTGAAATTGTAACTTGATAACAAATGTTGGTAAAGTTTGTGCTTATAAACTCTGCTTCTCTCTGCTCGGGGCTGTGAGGAGAAACAAAGCTCCTGAGTCTTTGTCTTCCAACCCTGACCGATCAGTGACCCGATTATGTGGTGATTTAATAAAATCTTTGGAGCCGGGTGGTGGTGGTGCACATGTTTAATCCCAGCACTCAGGAGGCAGAGGCAGGCAGATCTCTGTGAGTTCGAGGCCAGCCTGGTCTACAAGAGCTAGTTCGAGGACAGCCAGGACTTACACAGAGAAACCCTGTCTTGAAAAAATAAATAAATAGATAGATGGATGGATGGATGGATGAATGAATGATTGAATAAATAAATAAACAAATAAATAAAATATTTGGAACCCTTGTGGCGCACAAAAGACTGGGTGTAACAAAAACAAAATATGACAACAATGAATCTCCATCTGGCATCAGACTCCCCAAGGTTTGATCCAGGTTGACGAAGTCAATCAGAACTAAGTTTTCATTCTCGCCTCTTCGTGGTTTGTGGACCTCTTGGTGCTGTGGGGACTCCTTCCGTCAATAATGGTTTGCTTCCCTGCCTGACGCCCCCAACCCTCCACATACACATTTCTAACCTCCTTGTGGCAAATACCTTCAAGGGATTGGCTCTGGCAGGTGATATTCTTCAGCACTTGGGTCCTGCATGTGTAGAGAGGGCTCAGTATGTCGTTGTTGGGGTGCATGTACAAGGCAGCCCATCAAACTGAGTAGAGTGGGGTGCTGAGCCCTGGGAGCCAGTTGAGGGGAGCAGGCATTCCCCCAGGCTGACTCCCGGCTTTGCCATGATAAAGTGGCCTCGAACTCACTGCTTAATCAAAGAACATCTTACACTTCTGATCCTCCTGTTCCCACCTCCTGTACAGCACAGTGCTGCAGGTTTGAACCCAGGGCTTTGTGCAGGTAAGTGAGCACTCTGCTGACTTCGTTATATCCCCAGACTTAACAATGTCTTATTTGCTTTTTATTTATATAATTGTATGTTTGGTATGTTTCACACACACACACACACACAGGTGGGGGAAGCAGGTGTAGCTATGCCACAGTCACCTGTGGAAGTCTGAGGACAACTTTTAAGAATCAGTTTTCCTGCCCGGCAGTGGTGGTGCACACTTTTAATCCCAGCATTCAAAAGGCAGAGAGGCAGGAGGATCTCTGAGTTTGAGGCCAGCCTGGTTTACAGAGTGAGTTCCAGGCCAGTTGGGGCTACACAGTGAAACCCTATCTCTAACTGCTGTAATGATTGTTCTGTCTCTTTAAGAGACAAGCCACGCCCACTTCCTCCCCCATCCGCTGAGGCAGGCTGATCTTCAGCTTCCAGCCTGAGCTCTCTCTTTTTCCCTCTTCCTCTCTGAGAGGCAGCTTCTGCTTCTCTCTCCACCCTTCCCCTTCCCCCACTTCTCTCTCTCCTCTCTCCCTTTCTCTCTCTCTCTCTCTATCTGCTCTTCTCCCCTTCACCCTTCTCCCTCCATAACCCCCTGAATAAATATCCAACTTTACTCTGCATGGCGTGCCTATCCATGTCTCTCTCTTGCCCGCCCACCACCACGTGTCTCCCTGCCTGGGACCAGCCGCTGCTCAATGACTGGAAGCTGTCTCTGCCTGGGACTGGCTGCTGTCAGGGCCCACTGCCTGCCGCCACATGGCCCGCTACCACCACTTGGGGACCTACAGCATTTCTGCTGCCTACTGCCGCTGGAAATCCTACAGCATTTTTAATTTTTCCATTACAACTGCCCCCTCACCCACAAAGCAATCAGTTTTCCTTCCACTGTGGGCTCCAAGGTTCAAACTCAGATTACCAGGGTTTATCTAGCAGGTGTTCTGACCCACTTAAACCATTTCATAGGCCTTGGAATTTTTTAAAGATAGGGTTTCCTGTAGCCCAGGCTGGCCTCCAAACTCACTAGTGTCTGAGAATGGCCTTGAACTCCTGATCCTCGACAGCTATGTCTAGATTTCTGGGATTATGGACATGTGCCACCAAGCCTAACTACATATTTTTGTATTTCTTTATTTCTTTAACGGTAAGAGTCTTTTTGTTCTGTCTCTTCAGAGTTTGCATCTCATGCATAAGCCACGCTCGAGTTTGGAGCCTTTGCACTTCACCGCCTTTCTGCTCTTCTGGGCTTCCTAGCATCCAGGATTCAACAAGGTAAGAGGTGGGGAGGCTTCACCTGCTAACAGGTACAGTAGATTGTTATCACTAAGGGTTCGCAACCCAGCTGCATCAGATAAGCATTGCCCAGAGCCTATAACGGCCCCGGGCAGTCAGGAAAGGGAAGCCAGAAGCTACTGTCATCTCTTATCTGGTTGATTCCAAAGTCAGGGCTGAAGTTCAGCCAGAACAGTCAACAGAACTATCCTCAGCTGGAGAGAAGCCTAGAGAAAATGTTTACCCTGACAGCCGACAAGAACTGTGGCCCCGACACTTTCAGCTGGCTCCTGGGCTGGTCTTACCACAGTGACTCCATGGGACCATGCAAATTCCATGCCACAGACTAGGCAAAGTGTCACACACACCCACCAGCTCTGAGAATTACCCAGCTCAGGTTTCTGAAGTTTCCACTTAGCTGTCTTATGGGCACACCTTCCTCTGTACCCCAGAATTGCCCCCACAGTGAACACAGACCATTCTCCTCTGATCCCCACTCATTTGCTGCTGGGGGTGGGGAGTGTTGGTATAGCATTTATTGACAATTTGAAGATGTGTATTAATATTGGAGAAAAAGTTTAGATTAAATCTTATACTGTTCTTAGAGAGCGTCCCTGACTGGAGAGGTGGTTCAGTGGTTAAGAGTACTTGTTGCTCTTCCAGAGGCCTGGGTGGGGGTCCTAGCATATAGGACCTCTTCTGGCCTCTGTGGGAACCAGGTACATACATCCAGGCAAAATACTCATACACATGAAGTAAATAAATCTTAAATAAAAAAGAGCTTCCACAATGTAGAAAGCTTCCACAAAGCGTTTTTTTCAATATTTAAATTTACTTTATTTTTGAGACTATAATTACATTATTTCCCCCTTTCACTTCCTCCCTCTAAACCCTCCAATATACCCCTCCCTGATCTCTTTCAAATTCATAGCCTCCATTTCCATTTCATTGTTGTTACATACACATACATACATACCCATACATACATATATAAGCATACATATATACTCCTAAATACATAAATATAACCTGCTCAGTCTACATAATGTTACTTGCATATATGTTTTTAGGGCTGACTGTTTGGTGTTGGATAACCAATTGGTATACTCTTACCTGGGGAAGACTATATCTCTGACTTAGTATTCCTTAGTTGCCTCATTCTTTGTGTAGGCTTTTCCCTGTCTACTTTGGCATGTCTGTTGCTGTCTTTGTTCAACTCACATTTGGGCAGTCATGTTGGTGAGACCCTGTGTACCTTCTGACATTACTAGGAGACATAGTCTCACAGCAAACTCCCCAAACCTTTGGCTTTTAAACGAGCTTTCTGCCCTTCTTCCATGATGTTCCCCAGGCCTTAGGTGTGGGAGTTCTATTATAGATCTATGCCTTGGTACTAGGCTCCACAACTCTGGTTTTTATTTTGTTATTTTATGTGCATTGGTGTTTTGTCATGGGTGTCAACTGCCATGTAGGTGCTGGGAATCGAACCTGGGTCCTCTGGAAGAGAAGCCAGTGCACAAAGCTTTTTTTTAAACTAGTATTTTTTAATTTATCTGTTTATATGTATGTGTATTTGCTTACATGAGCTTATGTGTACTACATGTGTGTAGTGCCCAGGAAGTCAGAAGAGGGGCCTCAGACTCCCTGGATTTAAAGTTACAAGTGGTTCTGAGCTACTCTGTGGGTGCTGGGTCCTCTGTAAGAGCCGCAAGGACCTAAACCACTGAGCCATCCTTCCAGCCCCCAGTGAGTTTGTTGTTGTTTTGTTTCTTGAATTTAATTCTTACTGTTTGGGTGGAAGCCTCACCCCAGCCCCTGGCATCCATATATCCAAAGAGTCCGGAATGTTCCATCCCAAGCCCCCTCCCCTGGGAGTTGTCTCAGTCCAGACTCCACCCCAAGAAAGCCCACCAAATGGCGAACTTTCCCCAGAGATGCTCAAGACCACTCCCACAGGGTATTTAAACTGCCCCCCCCCCCCCCCGAGAACAAACGCATGATTTTTCCGGTCTTCCTTTTCCGTCTCCGCTCTGAGGAGCTGGAAAGTCATCCCGGAGCGTTGGTATCCATTAAACCTGGGATTTTTATAATTTGGTTTGATTTGGTCTGATTCAGATTATTGCGTTGGTGGAGAGTCTTATGGGGTGCAGAAACTTTTCACTTACTGTATAGCCCAGACTGGCCCCCAGCTGTCGATCCTCCTGCCCTAGCCTCTCAGCGTTGGAGCCATGGTGTCTGCCTTAGTGGGCTTTAGCTTCAGGTTCCTTTTCTTTTGTTCTTCCTCATCCCAGATTCCTGCTCACTCCGCAGACAAGAGACTCTTTGGCTATCTGCTGTTTTTCCTCCCACCCCTGTCCTCATCCTTACCCATCATGGCATTCTCCTAAACAAAGAGACTTCCTTCCCTAAAAGGAACTCTGGTGTCAGCTGATAAAGTAGTAACTAATCTCTCCCATCTGCAACAAGATTGCCAAGTTGTAATTGTTGTAATTACTCTTTGGCCTCTGACTTTCCTGGGACTTCTGGCCAATGGTTAGTATGACACTCCTGGTGGCTTTGTTCAGCAGCCACCATCTCAGTGGAACTCTCTCATTTGAGGAGAAGGCTGGGTAGCTCCAGTTAACACATTTTGTTTTATTATTTGTTTTTTAGTCTCTTGGCTGGACTTGCATTCATGGTAATACACTTGCCTTGGCCTCCCCAATGCTGCAGTTACAGGACCCATCACTTTTTTGTTGTTTTTGTTTCTGTTGTTGTTTGTCTTTCCTTCCTTCCTTCCCTTATTTTCTCTCTCTTTCCTCCTTCCTTCCTTTCTCTTTCTCTTTCTTTTCTTTTCTTCCCTTCCCTTCTCTATTTCCCTCCATCTCTTCCTTCCTTTCTTTTCTTTTGTTTTTGAGATAGGATCTCAAGTAGCCCAAACAGGCCTCAAACTCAATCTGTAGCTGAGGCTGACCTTGAATTCCTAATCTTCCTGCCTCTGCCTCCCCAAGTGCTGGGTTCAGAGGGCTGAGCCACCAGGTCTAGTTATGCAACCCTGTAGCCCATTTTATGAAGGAAGAGCTAGAGCCTAGACCTATTCAGTTGCTTCACTTGGAGAGTTTCTAGGAAAATGGAAAATATCCCTTGCTGGTCAAGCGAGGAGTTTTTGAGGCTAAACTTGCTGTCTGCTCCTGTGAGGAAGGCCCAGGGAAAGAGGAACTATTTGGTAGACAGGTGGTATGGAAATGCACAAGGAAAAGGCAGGGCTGTCAGCAGAGCCTGCTTCTTTTGTCACAAAGTTTGGATGCGAGGAAGGGATGGTTTGTTGTGGGATATTTGCATACTATGTGAAGATGTATTGCCGTGATTGGTGTAATAAAAAGCTAAACAGCCAATAGTTAGGCAGGAAAGATAGGCAGGACTTCTGGGCGGAGAGAGGACTCTGGGAAGAAGAAAGGCAGAGCTGCCATCCAGGCACTGAGGAAGCAGGTTGGGCAGTATAGAGTAAAGGTAACCGAGCCACGTGAAAGAACATAGATTAAGGGATATGGGTTAATTTAAGTTATAAGAACTAGTTAAGAACAAGCCTAAGCTAAGGCCAAGCTTTCATTAATTAATAATATGTCTCTGTGTTGTTATTTGTGAGCTGGGAGACCAAAGGAAAATCTGACTACACTGGCTGGGGGGGGGGCCTGTACACCCCAGTCCTGGGATCAGTGCCACTGGCTCCCAAGACTTCCTTTCAGACTTTGTTCTCTGTCTTGCTTCTCAACCAGCTTCATTCATAGCTGAGCCTCTTCAAGACTTAGTTCCTATTAGCAACTATTCCCTCAGAAGTCATCCCTGATGTCAGGCATGGTGGCATTCTCCTGGGAACCTTGATGGCAATTCCTCCCTGCTTGGCACTACTAGCCTCTTCTAGGTGAGAGGCTACCAAACCCCGCTGGTTGTGAAATGTATCTTAACTTACCTCCCACCTCTGTCTACCTGAAGACCCACACTATAAAAAGTGTTCTTATCTCATTTGCTCATGTGGACGCATGGAAACCTCCCAGGGTTGGACCCAAAAGATGGTTCAGGGGATGAAAGTGCTTGTGGGGTGAGCCTGAAGACCTGAGTCTGGACCCATGGAAGCCATGTTAGGACTGGTCACTGGCAAGTGTCTGTAATCCCTGCCTGACTTTGGCTAGTGTCTGTAACCCCTGCCTGACTTTGGCTAGTGTCTGTAATCCCTGCCTGACTTTGGCTAGTGTCTGTAACCCCTGCCTGACTTTGGCTAGTGTCTGTAATCCCTGCCTGACTTTGGCTAGGTTGGGCCTGGACAGGAGAAGCCTGGAAGCTTTCCAGACAGCTGGACTGGAGCAAAACTACAGAAGTTTCCCCAGGCCTGAAGAACAGCTTCTAAGTAGCTCGCCAGACTCCCCTTTGTCTGTGACCATTCCAAGCTCACTTAGTGCCCGTGGCTGTCCTTCCTGGTTCTCCAAGGCCTCTCTCTCTTTGGGGCATAGCTTTCCTTTGCCCTCTGCAGTGTGGCTGCTCTGGTGCCTACTCAATGAACCAAAATGTACTTCCTGAAACACATACCTGCATCTCTCACTAAACAAGTGATGTGTCTCTGTGTCTTCTGTTCCCCACTTGGGATAGGATCTCATGTATCCCAGGTTGGTCTCAAAGCCACTAAGTAGCTGAGGGCGACCTTAATCTGTTGATCCATACATGCCTGCCACACTAAGCCTGGCTTTTCAGTCTGATATCCCTCACGGGTACCTACCTCAGAATAGAAAAAAAAAATTGCTCTCTAGTTTTGTATTGTCATTTGTCTTAGTTTGGGTTTCTTCTATTGTTGTGAAGAGACACCATGACCACAGCAAATCGTTTTTTGTTTGTTTGTTTGTTTTGTTTTTGTTTGCTTTTTTGAGACAGGGTTTTACTGGTTAGCTTTAGCTGTGACCAGGCTGACCTCGCTCGCACTCACAGAGATCCGCCTGCCTCTGCCTCTTGAGTGCTGGGATTAAAGGCATGCGCCACCACTGCCCAGCTTGATCACAGCAAATCTTATATAAGAAAACATTTAATTGGGATTGTTTACAATTCAGAGGTTTAGTCCATTGATATCATGGTGGGAAGCATGGTGGCATGCATCCAGATCATCAGGCAGCAAGAAGGGAGTGAGCCACTGGGCCTGGCTTGAGCTTCTGAAACTTCAAAACCCACCCTCAGGGACACACTTCCTCCAAGGCTGCACCTTTTTCAGCAAGGCCATATGTCCTAACCCTTTCAAATAATGTTATTCCCTATAAGCCTATGGGAACCATTTTATTCAAACCGCCATATTATTAATTAACACCCCCCTGCATTTCATATGGTTGTAATCTCTTTGGCCATTTTAATGATCCAGTTGTATATGTATGGTGGGAGGAGGTAGTGAATTATTTCTAAAGGTAGCTTTGGAAATGATCACAACTGTTGATTCTATGTTCCTGAGGCACCCTCCTCCCAGTGAAGTCAGCACACCTCCCCACCTCCCTACATCCCTCTTCTTTCTTTTTTTTTTTTTTAAAGACAGGCGAGCATTACTGTCCAGCTTATGCAGTGCTGGGGATCGAAGCCAGGCCTTTATACTGCTGGGCAAGCACTCTACCTGCTGAGTTACACCCCACCATGCCTGATAATCATATTTTTGGTAGTTGGAAGGCATAGACAAATAAACAACAGTCAATATTCAACCTTCAGTTTTCTGAACAAATTTCAGAAGTTCATGGCTGACAGTTGGGGATGAGAACAAACCTAGCCTTAGCACTCACTCAAAAGGGAGAGGCAGCTGGTTGGTGGTAGTGTATGCCTTTGCCTTTAGTACCAGCACTCGGGGGGGCCAAGGCAGGCAGATCTCTGAGTTCAAGGACAGACTGGTCTATAGAATGAGTTTCAGGGCTACACAGAAAAACCCTGTCTTGAAAAACAAAACAAACATATAAAAAGGTGGAGGCAAGAGGGCCAGGAGTTTCATCTTTGCTATGCAATGAATTTGAGGCTAGCTGGAGACAGTCTCCAAAGAGAAAACAAAAGCAAAATAAAGGTCATGGCTGGGACAGTATGCAATAGACTGAAAGGCAAGGCCTTTGACTTGAAGAAAAGGGCCCATTGCCAGGAAAAGGAGGTCATAGGATTTTATGCTACACGCAGTAGGCTAGGGAGTGGGTGGATACAGTCAGTGCTCCATCCTCTAAAGGCAAGAGAGGGAAAGGATCAGTGGGTAGAACAGGCTGAGACCATCAAGTAAATATACATCAAGAAGACCCAGGGAGGGGTTGGAGGGTGTCTGCTCTTTCAGAGGACTTGGGTTTAGTTCCCAGTACCCATTTGTGTTGGAGGAGGGCCTGCTTGTTCATCCCAGCTGCCTGGCTAGCTTAGCCCCAAAATAACCACACAGAAACTGTATTAATTAAATCACTGCTTGGCCCATTAGCTCTAGTTTCTTACTGGCTAATTCTTACATCTTAATTTAACCCATTTCTATTAATCTGTGTATCGCCACATGGCAGTGGCTTACCAGGTAAAATTCCCAGCATCTGTCCCTGGCGGAGCCATGGCGTTTCTATGACTCTGCCCCTCTTCCTCCCAGCATTTAGTCCAGCTTTCCCTGCCTACCTAAGTTCTGCCCTAGTAACAGGCCACTGCAGTTTCTTTGTTCATTAATGGTAATGACAGCACACAGAGGGGACTCCCACATCACACTTGGTGGCTCACAACCATCTGTAACCCCAGTTCCAGGGGGTCTGACACTATCTTCTGGCCTCCTTGGGCACTATAGGCTTGTGGTGCATAGCCATGTGTTCAGGCAAACACTCATTAAAAAACAGTCCAGGTAACCCCAGGTGTGGTGGCACATACCTGTGAACCCAACACTTGGGGTCTGACAAAGGAGGCTGAGGATGGAGAACCATGAGTTTGGGACTAGCCTGGGCCACTTAGTAAGATCTTGTCTCAAAAATCCAAGGACTAGGAGTTAGGCCTGGCAGGTGGTGGCAGGAGGATCAAGAAGAGCCCAGGCTATGCTGCAAATTCAAGGTCAATCTGGGCTACATGCTTAAATAATAGCAAAACCAATCAAAACCCACCTCCTCTGGAAAACAATTGAGAGCTGTAGGAAAATGTAGATTTTTATTTAAAAAACGTGTGTGTGTGTGTTGTGTGTATGTATGTGCACATGCTCTCTGGGGCCAGAAGAGAGCATCAGATTCCTTGGCGCTAGAGTTACAGCCAGTTGTGAGCCAGGGGACAGAGATGCTAGAACGGAACTGGAATCCTTCCCAAGAGCATTAGCCTTTGAGCCATCTCTTCAGCCTCCTAGGCTCAATCTGTTCGCCCTCGTGTTGAGATATCCCCTGCTATCTTAGTCCTTGCACACATGTTCTGCATATGCACTTAAGTTATATGCCAGACTGCATCTCTGTCTGAATTACACACTTCAGTGCACTCTCTGAGAACAACAATGGAGTCTTCCTAATGCCTTAGTTTCAGCATCCAGGAGAGTTTAGGGTGCAGAGGGACATTCGAGGAGGAAGCATCTGATTAAATAAATTATGTTTAATGAGAATTCTCCAATATCCAGAGGGCACAAAGAAAGGGGAACTTACTATTTTTGCAAGTGATTTGTGGAGAAATGTGAATTTCAGGCATCATAAGAAGTCGACAGGAGATAATGTTAGGGAAGGAGACCCAAGAGGTATGAGGGGACTTTCTAATCTTATTGCTAGGAAGCCCCAGAGGGTAGCCCCGGTCTTTCAGTGATAAAAGTTGCCAGCAGGGTTAGAATGTAGCTTGGTTGGTAGGATGCTCGTTTAGAATACAAGAAGCTCTGGAGTAGCTCTCCAACCCCATAGGTCGGGTGTGGTTGCTCAAGCCAATGATGTCAGCACTAGGAAGGTGGAAGTCGAGGGATCAGGAGTTTGAAGTCATCTAAGTCATCTTCAGCTACCTTTGAGATCAAGGGCACTTTGACCTCCAAGACCCCCCCCCCCGCCTCCGTCTCTCAAGAAAAAAAAAGTACTTGGCAAATATTTTACATCTGATCTAAAAAGCAGAGAGAAATAGTCTGCATATTTTCTAAGACTCTCTCCTCCTTTGTGTATCGCTAGGGACCTTTGCTAAGCTCCTTTGATAGTAGGGGTCATCTCATTTCATCTCTAGTTCTACTTGCAAGCATTCTCCTAATGTGTCCCTGTGCCCTCTGTCTCACTCAATCAGGGTCAGTGCCCTAGCTTTCACCCTTATCCAGGCCACTAGCTCGCCACCCCCCCCCCCCCGGGCCTGGTGTCGCTGCGGTTTCACTGATGCCCTTTAATCCCCTGCGGTCGAAGCAGCAGGACTAGTATCATTTCACTCCAGGCCCTTCCTCCGGTTCTCACCCGAGAGGGGTGCAGCCACATATCTGGCTGGCTGCACCTCATCTCTGGCCCTGGACATTTTTTGTTTTCCAGGGCGGAAGGCAGGAGCTGGGGAGGACAGCTTCTGTTTCTCTCACCAGCAGCTTCCTGGAGATTGCGTACTTTGGAACTGGCGAGCCCCAGGACTGGGTTGGGCAGTGACCCCGGCTGCCAGGGTCGGTCCTGGACCCTTGTCTCCTCCCCCCAGCTCCTTTCAGCCCTCCTCTTCTATTACCCCCCCCCCCCCCCGTTCCGCCCAAAACCTCTGGGCAGAAAGGGCCCTCCCAGTGATTGTCCCTGTGGGAAACTTGTTCAAGGTCACCGAGCAAGTCAGACCCACGCTGGGACCGCTGGGACCGGTAGCCAGCCTCAGCCTCCTTCCAGCTCCCAGGCAAGTGGGCGCTCAGCCCGCTGTGACAGCGGAATCTGCGGAAGGGGGAGGCGAGCGCCCTCCTCTGGCCTCTTTACGCCGTCTTCCTGGGCTTAGGAGCCTGCGGATCCCTAGAAAGCCTCCCCCACTCAGGCGTGGTTGGTTCAGATCCGAATGCCTGCTTCGCCAGCAGGACCGGTGGTCTATGCTTGGGTCATTCATTCGGAAGTGGGATGAGAGAGATGGCAGAAGGCACCCAGTTCAGAAGAGTCTCATAGAAAAGCTGTAATCTGCCACCTGCTGTCTAAGTTCAAGTTTCTAGCAAATTCTTTCTGGTCTTTGACTCTTGCTGGGTGAGCACTATGACCTTGAAACCTATGAATCTGTACCTTCAGCTCTCAGTCCCCTTTTCTTTCTTATTCAGTCCCCATCGTTTAACCTGTTCACACCAGCGTGTGTGGTTTGGTAGGGTGTGTATGTGTGTGTGTGGGGGGGTGCAGTGTTCTGGGAAGTCAATGGCTAACCTTAAGGGATGGAACTGCGGGACAGTGACCTCCTTGGGACTCAGGTGTCAGGGAAGGGGTCAGAATAAAGCTAACACTGTCCTTGTTACTGAATTGAAATAGCAAACTTCAGGTTATTTCAAAATAGAAAACATTCCTCAGAATTGGGAGCTTCTGTTGTCCCAGCAGGAGCCTGGATTCCAGCGTGCCCCTCCTCCTGTGTGTATGTGTGTGTGTGTGTGTGTGTGTGTGTGTGTGTGTGTGTGTGTGTGTGTGTGTGTGTGTGTGTCTTCCTCTCTCTTCACCACAGGCCCACCAGGCTCCAGGGCATCTAGTAATTCTTCCTGTGACCAAGGTTAAGTGTCGGCCATTGCTACATGCAGCCCCTGCCATGGCATCTTAGTTCTTCCAAGCTGGAAGGCAGGGCAGGGCTGGGGGTTGTTTTCAGTATGAAATCATTTCCCACAGTGAAGAAGCAGTCAGGTTCTGCACGGGTCCTCTGACAGTCTTGGATGGCTGCCCAGTGCTAGGAGTCTAAAAATGCCTGAACCCATCTTGAGGTCTCAGGAGACTGGCTGGAAGACAGTGTAGGAGCCAGAAACCTCCCCAGTCTGATGACCACCCCATCTTGAACCCATCCCAGAGGGAAGCTCCTCCACATTCAGTGCTCTGTGTCCTGTGTCCTGTTGGTGGTTAGATGCCATAGATAGATACGGCTGGCGTCCCTGAGGCTCAGTGCCCAGTACTCAGTTATCCAGCTCCGCTGGTGTGTGCTAAACCAAGTTGGAAATCCAGTCAGGTTTCAGGGAAGGACAGGAGTTCTAGTCATGCCTAAAAGAGGTACCTTGCCTGTAGAGACATAAAGTCCTATTCAAAGAAGAGAAGGATCTGGAATTTAGCCCAGCACATCCTTACCTGGGGAAAAAAACAAGAGTAGCATCTGGTGGGAAGCATGTCAGTGGAGATGGTGCAAAGAGCCATGAAGGGCCCCCTCCCCTCTCCATCTTTAAGTAATTAAAGCTGTGTGGTAGGTTGAGTCATCATTGGCAGAGAGACCAGCAAAACAGACTAGGTGTAGAAGATACCATAGCAGAAGACATTTTTTTTTTTTAAAGACAAGGTCTCATGTAACTCAGGCTGGCCTCAAACTCACGATATAGTAAAAAATGTTTTTAAACCTTTGGATCTCATGCCTCTATCTCCCAAGTACTGAGGTTACAGGGATATGCTATCGTGCCTGATTTATGCAGTGATGGGGACCAAACTCAGGGTTTTCAGCATTCTAAGCAACTACTCTGCTGAGCTACAGCCCCAGAACAGCATATAAAGAATTTAAGGACACATGGGAACCAATGGAAAGCTAATTATACAACAAACAGAGTTTGGAAAATGGGCCACTGAGGTGGAGGAGGCACAGGTGATACTGACCTTAGCTAATTTACCATTATAAGCAATAATGTGCTCAGAATGGGTGGGCTGGAGGAGCAAACAGATCATCCTGTTCACTCATTTACCTGCTCCCCTAGGCCCAAGCAGGGTCGTCTCAGCCAGGTGACAGCTCTGTCTTCCTTCCCTGACATCTGATGAGAAGATCATGTGGCCCATACTCTGAATGGATAGACTCAGGGTTCCTTAAAACCTAGGCTTGGAGAATTGATCTAGAAGCAGAAACTCCAGGAGTATCTTTGCTTAAACTCACGTTTGGCAATACCGCCTTCGGCCCTTCCAGGAGCCCCTACTGCTTCCCCTTTCCCTGGCGAGCTTGTTTGTATCGCTGGTGCCAGGCAATGGGTGGTCTTGGGAATTTGTCCATCCTCTCAGCAGCTGTCATCATGGAAACCTCAGGTGTTCCATCAGGAAGTGACCCTGGGAATTGCTCCCACTCTTTATAGTACCGATAGGGAAAATACTGCCCAGTGCAGAAAAGTGGTGTGCAGGATTTCCCACAATGGGGCCAGAATGGGATCTAAACCCTCATCTGTTCAGTGTCCTGTGCACAGTTCCCCTACAGTCCTTCGATGCTCCCTACTTAAGCTTGTGCTAGTTCCTCTGGCTCCCTGAGTTACCTGTTGCATCCCCTTGGCAAACTGACAACCCTCATCTCAGAGAGACAGGCTCGGTGAGGGAGTACTTGTGTCCACCATCTCTGATCTCATGATGGACCCCAGCATCCTCCTTGAGCAGACTCCACTCAGCTCCTCTGTCCGTAGATCCAGAAAGTCCCCACCTTTTGGCTTTCCTACAACACTGGCTTAGTGACTTTGGGCACATCACTGTTCCATCAGCACAGTAAGAGAACCTAGGGAATCAAACACATGGACCAGTATCTTGCATTGTGAAGTGTCATTCCAATGTAAGACACTAGTTCCCCAGCCCCCAGTACAGGATTTGAAGCTGAACAGATGTGGTCTTATATAGCCCAGACTGGCCTTGAATTCCCTTTGTAGCCAAGGTTACCATTGAACTTCTGATCTTCCTCCACCTCCCAAGGGCTAGGATTACAAATATGTGCTACTGTCCCCAGTTTATGTAGTATGACCACATCCAGGGCTTTGTGTATTTTGGGTAAACACCCTACCAACTGAACTACTCCCTAGAGTAGACCTCTCCTCAGATAGGGTCTTGCTGTGTATCTCAGCTTGGGCTGGAACTCTAGATACTCCTCTTGCCTCAGCCTCTGAGTGGTAGAATTATAGGTATAAGCCACTATACTTGGCCATAGCAAATATCTTTTGAGTAACTGTTGGAAGTAGTTCACTAAAAAATTGTAATATTTGTGTGTGTGTGTGTGTGTGTGTGTGTGTGTGTGTACAAGTACACAAGAGTGCCATGTCAAATGTGTGGTAGTCAGAGGACGATTAGAGAGAGTCAGTTCTCTCCTCCTACAACTCAGGTTGTCAGGCTTGGTGGGGGGTCCCTTTTCCTGTTGAGCCATCTCACCAACCTCAGAACACTAGTTCTGAATTGGGGGTGATTCTGATATCCACAGAGGTACTGGGTGAGATTGCTCTGACATCTAATGTGTTAGGTCAGGGACACTGACAAGCACTCATACAGTGTACAGGGCAGGCCCCACAGCAAAGCACTGTTGGTCCCACGATAACAAAAATGCCAGATGAACAGAACACGGCAGGAGAGCTGTACAGAATGTGGCGGGAGAGCTGCACAGGACGTGGCGGGAGAGCTGTACAGAATGTGGCGGGAGAGCTGCACAGGACGTGGCGGGAGAGTTGTACAGGACATGGCGGGAGAGTTGTACAGGACATGGCGGGAGAGTTGTACAGGACGTGGCGGGAGAGTTGTACAGAATGTGGCGGGAGAGCTGCACAGGACGTGGCGGGAGAGCTGCACAGGACGTGGCGGGAGAGCTGCACAGGACATGGCGGGAGAGCTGCACAGGACGTGGGGGGAGAGCTGCACGGGACGTGGGGGGAGAGCTGTACGGGACGTGGCGGGAGAGCTGCACAGGACGTGGCGGGAGAGCTGCACATGGTGGAGAGCTGTATGGGTAGCTGTCATTTCAGAAAGACGAGGGAGCCGTGAGTATGCGGCTAACCATAGGGTCAATGTGGTGACCAAAGTAGGATCTCCCTGGGGCTAAATGACATGGCCATGCCTTAGCTTAATAAGTGAAAACATTTTATTTCAATTCTATCCTTGGGAGGCAGCATAAATAATCACAGAAGACCACAAAGGTCAATGGAAAGAAAGAAAGTTCCAGAAGTGTGGAGGAGGCAATGAGAGCTGGAAGTCTAGCTGTGGTGGTGCGGGAGGAGAAGCTACTTCAGCAGGCTGGGAGCAGGAAACATCATTGGTTGAAGAGGAGGAGAGGCCCCAAGGCTGGGGAATCTCATTTCCCAGCTCCCCAGCAGGGCCTCTGTGGTTGGGAAGTTTTGCAGGGTGGCCACAGGAAGGGCAGGCAAGGAGTGTCCTGTGTGTAGCAGATCCCAGGCAACGACAGAGATACCCACATCTCTGCCCAGATGGTGGTGACTGCCATGACATTAGTGCCTTTGAGTTCCGTGTGGTAGGCGGGGAATGGGGAGAGGGAGGGACGAGGGAATAAAGCAAGCCTGTAGCAGACCAAAGGAGATGTAGCATCTCAGAGCTGTGCACCCGAGGGCCACCTCCCTGTTTCCATCACTGTAAAGTAGGGCAGATGCAAGAGTCAGTAAGACCTATGTGTCAAAAATCTGGGAAACTTCAAAGTGCTGTGCGGATGGAGTGGCTGTGGTCATCCTGCGTGTGTAAGGCTGAAAGTGGCTGAGACAGCAGGGCTGAAAGTGGGAAGGGGAAGGCGGTGGGAGACACAGGCAGAGCGTCCCTGGAAGCTACCAGACCCTTGCTCTGCCTGCCCTAGGGCCAAGCTCTACCCTTCTCAGCCTCAGCTTCCAGGAAGAGGCCTCATCTCAGATGGAGCCCCCTGGGGGGAAATGAGAGCAAAGAGTACAGGTCAGGAGAACCCAGGGGCACTGAGTGTGAGGGGCCTCAACCGGGCAGTATGGCATGTTGGCACTACTGGTGTTGGGCAGACAGTAGATAGAAGTGGCTTCCAGGCCTCATTCTGGGGAAGTCCACAAAGGGATTGGCATCTCAATACACTGGGAAAGGCCCTGGCCAGGGGGTCTGGATGCCAAGGGTACTTTGTCTGCTGCTGCCCCTTTGGGTGATTTCATAAGTTGAAACCTGATTGCAACCCTCATTTGACAAATGGGGACACTAATCCCTACCCTGCCTGGATCACAAACTCAATGGAAAAGGGGCATAAGAGCTTTGAAGAGAACCACGGGGAAGGCAAGGGGTCATTATGGCCTTGGAGAGTGTCCTCTTCATTCCCTGAAGACAAGCGGGTGGGGGGAGAGTTCAGAAAGCAAAGGGCAGGCTGCCAGGTGCTCGCCACTGGGTGAGATGAACTGGGCTTGCAGGGCAGCTGGGAGCAGAATGAGGCGGGAGGTGGGCAGAGCACTCTACCCTCAATCCAGACCTCACTGTGCTTCAGAAGTGACGCTGGGACCGGGAGCAACTAATGCCTGTGTAGACAGGTCCTGGGAGCCCCTCCGCAGGGTACAGATTCAAGTTCTAAATCAGGTTGTAATCCTGCTCTCTCCATCTCTTGGAGGGCATCCTGCAGGGAGCCAAGGGGAAGCCTGGCCTCATGGGGTTGCAGGGAAAGGGGCTGCCAGTCAGGGGTGGGCTCTCCAGGAGAGGCAGGGGGACTGGTATTAGCATGAAGTCAGGAGGTCAACGGTCAGCTTCCAGTTCTTGAGGTGATAGATAGGGTCTACCGGCTGGTCCCCAGCTCCAGTTCAGGCCCTGTCTCTGGGCTCAATAGATAAGGGGCAGTTTAGGGACCAGTAGAAACAACGGAGAGATTGGCTTGGAAAACAGCCCGCAGAGGGGCTAACAGTTCTTGGGGTTGTTGCGCAGGTTTTTCAATTCCAGCTGGAGCTGACGGAGCCGTATGTCCTTCTGTGCCAGCTCCTCCTTCAGCCTCCGGATCTCATCCTGCTGCCTGAAGAACATCCTGAGGAGCTGAGGCAAGGGGTGCAGGGAGAAAGCCGGTGAGGAGGATTCTCAAGGACCAGGGCTCTCAGACATCCCTCCCTCCCCCAGGCCTGCCCTGCCTCTTCACCTTCCCATGCCTCCGGCTACCTTGGGACAGCCAACCCAGTGCTCCCTGCAATTATTCTCCAGGCTTATCCCTCCGGGGCTCCTAGCTACCCTTGAAGAGAGAAGCCTGCTGGCCAAGCAGACCTGCCAGAGAGAGGTCAGTTTCTAGCATCCCAAGTTTTCCCCTTCTTAGGTCTGAACCTACAGCCTTTGTTTGAGATAGGGTCTCACTGTGTAGCCCACTCTGTCATATAGCTGAGGCTGGCTTTGAACCCCTGATTCTCCTGCCTCTACTTCTATTCTTTCTTCTCTCTTTTCCCTCCCTCCCTTCTCGCCTTCGTTTTCTTCTTTCTTGTAGTTCAAGTTGGCTACATTGGAACTTGCTATGAGGTAGAGTACGGCTTGAATGCCGTCTGCTCCTGCTTCTGTCTCCCGAGTGTGAGTGCTGGGGTACAGAGAGAGGTATAGACCACCCTGCCCAGCTCCTAATGACTTTTTTGTTTGTTTTCTTCAAGACAGGTTTCTCGATGTAACAGTCCTGAGACCCTAACTCACTCACTCTGCAGACCAGGCTAACCTTGAACTCAGAGATCTGCCTGCCTCTGCCTCCCTAGTGCTGGAATTAAAGGTGTGTGTCACCACGCCCGGCTTAGACTTTTTTTAAAGACAAGGTCTCACGTAGCCCAGCTGGCCTCAAACTCACTAAGTAGCTGAGTATGACCTTGAACTCAGGATCTTCCTGTCTCTTCCAGGTGCCGGGATTGTAAGCATGTATTCATCACTCTCGGTTTTTTGCAGTTGCAATGTAGGGGGTGATTGAACCTCACGTAAGGCTTAAGTAAGTATTCTCTCAAATGAGCCGTGTACTCGGTTCCTCTTCTCTTCTTGAGGAAACTGAGGGTACAGAATGGCGCTTAGCTGTAGTTGTGGTGGTGGGTGTGTGTGTGTGTGTGAAGAGCACAGGGCATGCTGGGAAAGTGCTCTACCACTGAGCTGTTCCTCTAGTCTTAGAATCTTCTTTAAAACACGAGACTGACTAAAATACCAAAATCTGGGCAGTGGTTCAGCTTCTGGCAAACATGGGCAAAGCATTGGTATCTTGGCAAACCCTTAAACGGTTGACTCCCTGGATCTACCTGATTCTCATTGCTTCAGTGAAATATATTAACAGATGCCCACAAAACAATGAGTGGGAGGTTGGCTACTTGGGAGCCCTTGCACTTGAGCAAGGCACAAGGAGCAAGCCAGTAAGCTGCATTCTTCCACGGTCCTGCCTCCAAGTCCCTGCCTTGAGTTTCTGCTTCAACTTCCCCCAATGATGGAGTGTGATGTGGAAGTGTAAGTCAAATAAACCCATTCCTCTCCAACTTCCTTTTGGACACAGTAACTTACCACAGCAATAGAAAACAAACTAGGATCCCCACACTCATGTGGTGTGAGATTCCAGCATGAATTACATTTGATATTCTATATACTTTTATAATTTAATTAAATATAATATACATTGATGAGATGAATACAAAGATTGCCATTTCTATAAGTATAAAGTCTTGCTAATGGTGATGCTTAAAAAATGGTGGCAGAATCAAGTATGGGTGATGTAACCATGGACACTAGTTATAGTGGCCTTCCAACTATATACACTTGTCAAAAACCCCAGACCCGGGGATTTGGGTGTAGCTCACTTGGTAGATTACTTGTCCAGTGTGCACAAAGCTTTGGATTTGACCCAGAACTGTACAAATCAGATGTGCTGTCACATGCCTATAATCTCGACAAGGGACAGAGTAGGGGGATGAGAACTTCAAGGTGACCCTTGGTTAAATAGTGAGTTGGAGACCAGCCAGGGCTACAGGAAACCCTGTCACAAAATGAAACACACACACACACACACACACTCACAAAGAATTAGTTTTCTACCTCATCATACCTGTCTCAAAAGTAGATTGGGGGCTAACGGTGAAACAATACCCTAGGTTCAATACCCAGTATGACTAGAAAACAAACTAGAGAATATATTATAAAATGGGGATTTTGTTTTCAGATTGACTTTTGTCTGTTTTCACCCAAAATAAGCTGCTTCTCAGCCTTTTGGCTAAGATCGAGTGCAAAACAAAACAAAAACTGATGATGGAAACTGGAGCCAAGGAGTCATTAATGTGAGAAGACAGTAGATCCAAACAGGGAGGCCTTAGCAAAGGAAGGGGTCCAGTCCTGCATCCATCACAATCTACTGAATGAGCTGGGTCTGGTCCACAGGCCTGTAATCCCAGCGCTGGCTGAGGCAGGAGGATGGAGAGTTTGAGGTTGGCCTGGGTTGTACCAGGAGATCCAGTTTCAACTCCCTTCTCTGAAGTGTTGAAATATATGTTGAATGCATATATTCTATGTTTCAAGCAAACATCAATGCTTTAAAGAATTTGCCATTTAGCTGGGTGTGGTGGTGCACGCCTTTAATCCCAGCACTCAGAAGGAAGAGGAAGGCGGATCGCTGAGAGTTCGAGGCCAGCCTGGTCTACAAAATGAGTTCCAGGAGAGGTGGGGGTTATACAGAGAAACCCTGTGTCAAACAAACACACAAGAATGCATGATTTTTATGGTTCCCTCCTTTCATGGATTTTCCTTGTTTTGAAATTAATTTATAATATTATTGGGTGAGAGTTGCTGAGACAGGATCCCATTATATATAACCCAGGCTAGCCTAGGATTTGAGCTACTCCTGCCTAAACCTCTTGAGTGCTGGGATTACAGGCTTGAACCCAGGTTAACTTTAAACTCAGGGTAGTCCCACTGCCTTTGCCTTCCAGCTTCTGGTATTACACGCATGCACAACTATGCCCACTTCAAAACATGGCTTTTGAGGGCTAATTCACAGACCACACCATCCACACATTTTAAGTACATAACTCAGCAATTTTCAGTAGAGTTACTGAGGGATCCAACCATATGACTTCCCTCTCCCCTGCCACCTCCCCCCCCCCATGCTGCTTTTGTTCTGTTTTTGAGATAGGATCTTAGTTTGTAGCCTAGTCTGGCCCAGAACTCACTATGTAGCCCAGGCTGGTCTCAAACTCATGGTCATCTTCCTGCCTCAGCTTCCTGAGTGCTGGGATTTCAAGCATGCACCACCACGCCCTGTTTATGAGTTGTCTCCTTGCCCTTAGATCACCGTGTTTTCCTTTCAAGCCCCACTTTCTCATCGGTTGCTCCCGATGCTTTTGGAGCGACTACAACTATAGGCAAAGCCGGATCTACAGGGCTTGAGTGACTTCTTCCCAAGATGGGAGAGGCACATCTTTGCTACAGGAAGGTAGTGGGCTCTGCCTCACCTGCTCAGAGAACCTGTGAATGTTCCCGTCCTCAGGTCCATCCAGATGGATATCTCGGTAGCTGGATGTCACTCCACTTAATCCCCTCCAGCCCTTCCCTTTCCACCCTCAGGACTGAGACAGAGTTCCAACCCTTGCTATTGCTCACCTGGGCAATCTCAACAACCGACATTTCTGCATTCAAAAGAGTACTTTAAAAATGTTTTAAACACTGAATATTAAATATAAACAAAACTAGGAAACACAGTACCAGAAACTCCATAGTGCCTGCATTCATCCCTACTCCAATTCTTCCACCACTACCCTGTGCTGCCCTCCTCCTGGCTATTTTGAAAAGAATCCTGTTTATCACAGAGTTCATCCATTCTAGAAATATTCTACAGTGGCACATAACCCCACATCTTTCTCTTCCTCTCCCTCCTCCCTCTCCCAGGTCTCTAGCTCAGGCTATTCTATCTCAAAAGGGCTGGGATTACAGGTGTCTATCATCATGCCCAGTTTATATGGTACTGGGTATTGAACCCAGGTCCTTGAGCATGCTAGACAAGCATTTTACCCACTGAGCCACATCCCCAGCCCACATACACACATTTCATGCCAGTGATCAAGTTGTCTGGGAAGCTCTCTTTTAAGGTGATCCCTGAGGTCGAATGCAGTCTGATTTTTTTTTATTAATGATGGCGAGAGCCTACATTTGTGGACCAGCAGCCTAGTCTAAGATGGCACTGTGTTATTCTCCCCCTTTGAGACTGAACTGGACCCAAGAGCTTGTGTTAAGCAAATCGGGTATGACAGGAACAATCATGTGTCTTCCCCAGACTCGATTACAGAACTGCTTTGACTCCATCTCGGGCTCCTCTCTTGCGCTATTGGAAGCTGGCTGCCAAGGTAAAAGCTAGCATGTAGTGAAATCTGTATGGCATGGACAGTGAGGACTGAGGCCCTCAGTGTGACAGCAGCCATGTGAATGAGTATCCAAGCGGGTCCTTCCTTACCTAGGGCCTGGGATGTTATCACAGCCCTAGCTGACATAACTGCAGCTTCATGAGAGACTTGAACCACAGGCACCCATAGACGCCAGGAGCTGACAAACCTTTGTGAGGTGTTGTGCTTTAAATGAGTGTTGAATGCACCCCAGAGGCTCATGTGTTTAATACTTGGTTTCCAACGGGTGGTGCTATTTGGGGAAGTTGTGGAGCCTTTAGGAGGCAATGCTTCCCAGATGAAGCAGGTCACTAGGGTGACAGTAGAAGTTTTATAACTGCTGAACTTCCTGTTCATTCCCTGCTTCCTGACTGTGGAGGTGATGTGACTAGATGTCTCCTACTAATGCTGCCATGGTTTCCCTACCATAATGGACTGTATCCCCTCGAACTGTAAGCCCAAATAAACCCTCTCTGCTGGCTCCTTCAGGTATTTTGGTCACAACAATGAGACAAGTAGCTAATACATGGGGTGAAGTTAATATGCTCTGGGGGAATTTATCGCACAGCAATACAGAGCTAGCACAGCTGGCCCCTTTGAGCACTTAGCATGAGCTGCAAAGACTACTGGGTATTCATGCCCTGTCTCTTAAATGTCACAGCAGTTGGAAAAGTCAGGAAACTCTGTTCCAGCCAGGAAATGGCAGAGCCAGTATCCACACACAGATGGGCTCATTCAGCCAATCACTCTTCCAGCTGCATCAGGCCAAGGGCCTGGCACAGAGTAGGCAATCTGTAGCCGCCAGCCGAGCTGAGCTGAGCTGTGTTGGCATGTGGGCCTGGCGGTACAAACTGAATGGAGATAACTTCAGAGGGCATGGTCAAGAACGGCTGCCCTCTAGTTCTCCCACAGTGGGCTTGCACCCCTTCTAGGTGGTACACAAAGCCTCTCAGAGACATTCAGCCTCTTCCACAGAGGCAGGAAACGTGACAGACCATCAAACAGGAAGGCTAGTGGGCTCTGATGGATCCTGTTCATTGGTAATTTATAATCCCCGTGGCAACACCTGACAGTAATGCTCCGTGGTGGATTCATGAGGAGATGCTCAACCCCTATGTCAGTGAATCTGAGGTTGGAGGGGGCAGATCTTTCTGATTTCCCAGCCTCTAGTCATTGAGGTCAGAGGCTGAGGTTGGAGGGGGCAGATCTTTCTGATTTCCCAGCCTCTAGTCATTGAGGTCAGAGGCAAAGGAAGCCAACCACATGCTACTTCCAGAATTTGTCACTGATAGAAAAATGTCCCAGAATAGAGCTGGCTTCTAAGCCTGAAGCTCATAGGTCTGGCTCTTCCTGAGCCGTGGGAGAGACCCTGCACCTTACCTCGTTCTCTGTCCTGGGTGGGACATTTTCTAATAGATCTATGCCGTTCACGACAACGGTCTTCTTTTCTCGGATGGGGGCTTTAAACACCACTTTTGAAGACTTCTTATAGCCTTCCTTCAAAGACATCAGCACAGGATCTAGAAAGGCAAAGGAGCCAGTGTCATCTAACAGGGAGGACCATAGAGTAAGAGGGCCTCATTGCACTGAGCTGGCTATGTGGGAGGGAAGCGACATCTGGACAGGGGATCATGCAGAGGAAGCAGGGTGAACTAGGGAGAAGAAGAGCCTGCAGCCTCTTGGGCCCTTCTGTGGCGCCTGCCTGCTGAGGTACCTCGGTTGATGCCTCCCAGCCATTCATCTGGGGTTAGAGCCGGCTCCGTGCCTGGTGTCATGGGATAAATGTCTTCTTGGTAGGAATCTGACTGCATGGAGGAGGGAGAAGAGAAGGATCTCTGTGGACTGCTGAGCCAGCCTTGGCCATCCAGCCAGGCACATTCCTGCATTGTCATGGCCCTCCCCAGGCCTCCCATCTAGAACTGTCCCTTTTTATGCAAATCAATCATCCCCACCCGAAAGTGTCCTCCACCCTCTGCCCTAGGTGGAGCCTGAATATTCTAGTCCGTGACACCTTTTATCTGGGTCTTTCTTGGCTTCTGGTTTGTACGATTCAGCATGGGGCCCTTTGCAGCCCAGCCCCACTCACCCTCCGGGGCACAATCATGGAGATAGGTTCAATCAGGCCCTTGAGTGTCACCAGCTTGTAGAAGCGGAACACTTCACAGGCGGACACATCCAACCCATGCTTGGGCATGACACCTACGAAGAGATGCATGGCTTTATGGGGAATCTCTCTGTCCCCACTCACTGCCTGATGTTATCTGGGGGCAACAATCCATCCAGAGGACAGAGGGTGACCATGATGTCTTGAGTCATTCTCTGACTCTGGATGGTCATTTCTTTGAGGGGGGGGGAGGGCAGAGGCAAGATCACATATTTCAGGCTGGCCTCAAATGCAACATATAAAGTTAGAGCAAGGCTGCAGGGCCCAGCACCTTCTGGGATAACTGTCCTTCCCTAAGCTCTGAGTCTCAGTCTGTAGAGAAGAAAATGGAGGGCAAAGCCCATCCCCCCCACTCATTCAGAGGCTTCAATACAGCCCAAGAGAGGGCTTCCGTTGTTTATCTTCTAGAACCAGCGGTACGTGCGTGCGTGTCTTGCCTGTGTTTCACTAGCCATGATGTCCCTAGTAGAAGGGCTTCTCCAAGGAGGCAGGGTACTAAGAGCTCAGCCTGCAGTGCCACAAACTGAGTTTGAATTAGGACTCTGTCTTTTTCCACACAGAAGTCCTCGGGGGAATCACTAACTCTGAACTTTTGGTTGTTTGGGCAGAAATGGCCCCGTGTGGTGAGGTCATTGGAGAATGAAGCACAAAGACACCTGCCTGGCAGCATGCCAAGTGCAGGCAGGTACCTGTGCCTCTCTTGTAATGTGAGTGTGAGTGAGGGTTCTAGGTGTTTCCCACTGGAATGGACGCTGCTCTTCCAAACAGAATTCTAGAATGCTGGGCCAGGCCGGGGCTTCAGCTTGAGTCCTAATTCAAACTCAGTTTGTGGCACTGCAGGCTGAGCCTAGCTCTCCTCCTCTCTGTTTCTTCACTAAGACAGGGTCTCACTTCACAGCCCCTGGTCTGACCTTTGAACTCACAATCTTCTGCTTCCCTCTGTGGGAGCTGGGATCTTAGGATAATGGTGGAACTTCTGCCTGCTCTGCTGGGCCAGGCCGGGGCTTCAGCTTGGGGCTGGAGTCCCTAAGCAACCTCATACCATGTAAGACCCACTCTGGAGTGAGTCTCTCCATCTACAGCTGGGGGAGGTGACACAGAGGCCATGCCCTGCAGGCTGCTGCTGGACAGAGATGGCCAAGTAGTGCCATGAGTGATGGGACAGGCTCTAGGGGCAGCTGCTGGCTGAAATAGCACCTGTGGGTCCCATTCCCACCTGCCCATTGAGTGTGGCTTTGGAGACTGACTACTGTGTCAAGGGGAGTGAGGCACATGCCAACACCATCTCGTCCGCAGAATGCTGAGATCCTAGGGATCTCCGGGTCCTTACCTAGGCCTTTCTGTGGGGCTGGGGAGCGGAACTCCATGAGGTAGCTCAGGTAGGGCTTCTCCGTGCTGATCTCATAGTACCGGATGTTGCCATCCCCCTGAGGGTAGCAGACAGGCAATGAGGATGGAGGGCAGGGTCCAGCAAACCCAGCCCCAGGGGGGCTATAGAAGAGAGCTGCTCTTGGGCCTCAGAAGTGGCCAGGAGACCAAGGAGACCTGTAGTTTAGACCTTGGTAGCTCTACTGGAGGCAGGGGTGGAGATGGGATGGTGTACATGTGATATGTGTGTATGCGTGCTCACAGTGTGTGTCTGTACGGTGTGTGAGATCTGGATGATATGTGTTTGTGTGTGACCTGTGTGCAGTGTGGTATGTTTGTACAGTGTGTATATGCTGTGATGTATATGGTGTGATGTGTGGCATGCGTGTGATACAGCAAGAATGTATGGTATGGTGTGTGTATATGTATGGTGTGGTTTGTGTGCATTGTGGTATGTATGTATGTATGTATAGTCTGTTATGTGGTGTGTAGCATATATTGTGGTATGTACATATAGTGCAGTCAGTCTGTATGGAATGTATGTGGTATGTACACTATATGTGCAATGTGGTGTGTGGTATGATATGTGTGGTGTGGTTGGTTTTATCATGTATGCAGAGCCTTTCTGAATTTCATATTCAGAGATCTCTTGAGGGGTGTTTCCTCTTCTGCCATTGGTCACTGTCTACACGTCAGGGTTAGATCTTTATCCCTCCGCCCCAGCTTTTCCTGTAAGGAGTTCTCAGTGACTGACACTTCCGTAAGAAAAGAGAGGTGTAGCTGGAAGTGGTGAGAGCCAGGGGCTGGGCTCTCTCGTGGATAGCCACAAAGATTAGGTTGGTTTTCTTAAGGGCAAGGCAAGAGTGAAGTTCTAATGGGGGCTGGAGTCTCCCACTAATTGATCGTCCTCCCTCACCCCACTACCTTTCCAGCCAGGTAGAGCATGTGGGTGTCCGCATCATAGAATGGGAACAGGAGACCTGAGAGTCCATCAATTTCTTCCTCAATCATTGGCATGGACAGATCCTCCTGCAGGGAGGGGGTGTGGGTTAGTTTGCATTTAGGAGAGCATGCCCCTCCCTCTTCCCAGCACAGCCACCAGAGCTACGTCCCTTCTCTGAAGCCTCCCCAGGATGCTGAAAAGACATGGGTTGGAAGAAAGGCTGCAAGCATCTTGCAGGTGGGCCAGGCATGGTCCGGAAGCCTTTCTGGTCCCAGGATCCATCTCCTGAGGTCTCTGTCTGATCCTTGCTGGTGATGCCATCAGAGGCTGTCTGTGCCAGCAGGGACCTGGCTTTCCGAGGAAGTGCCTCCTTTAACCCAAACCCAGATGGCCACTCCTGCTTCTCCACATGGCCTTCTAGCCCACTCTCGCTTCCACCTGTCTGAGCCACGGGCAGCTCTCCTCAGAACTCAGCCAGCATGAAACCGGATGGACCTGAGGAAAGGCTTTCTGTCCTCTGTGTTAGCTGAGAACAGAAAATGGGCCTGTCCTCAAGCCACACAAGGGGTTTGGCATTCACTTTGGCCATCACTGCTGACCTCCAGGCCTGGTCGCTGGCCCATTATACTGCTCTGCTGGAGGGGGAGGTGGGTGAGAGGACAGGGAAGAAGACGGCACAAGGGTGGCCACCACCCTACAAAGCCAGAAGGAGACCAGCCAGACCTGCTGGAGGGTGGCACAGATACATGCCAATGGACATGGAGCCAAGCTGAGCTCCTGTTTGCAATGTAAAAATGACTCAGTGGCTTGGGGCCCCAGATGTATGCCCATGTCCAGGAGGGTTTGTGAGTACCATCTAAGCTCCACCTGCGGCAGCCCTGTCCTGGCCACTCTCCACACAGGATGGGCCAATGTTAAGACCTTCGGAAGCACCGCTCCTTGGTTCCTCCTCCACACAGGCCTCATTCCAGCCCTTTTCTTTTCTAGCGTATTTTTCCTCCACCTGCATGGAGGCCCCAGGCACCCAGACCACAGACCTCGCTCTGCTTTTGCCCCATCTGGAAATCAGAGGTCCCAGAAGCTCAGATCTAGGCTGCCTGCCTCTCCTTGCCCTCCTGCTGGCATCGCTGTGGCTGACCTGGTCCCAGAGGGCGATCTGTCTCGTGTTCCACCTGGAGACCCCTGTCGTGAGGAGCCGCTTCATGCTGCCCAGGAACACTACCCGATTCACTCTGTGGTTTTTGCAGTTTGCCTCCTGGTGGGGACAGAGACTATAGGTGAGCCAGGACCCTCAACATGTGGTTCTGCACAGAGTTGAATGGAATGGCAGTTCCCCAAGAACCCCGTGGAATCAGGAAGCAAGGGCCCTGCATTATTCAGAGCAGCAGAAATAGGGAAGGCTAGGTTAACCTTCGCTATCCTCCTCAGGGGCCTGTGTCAAGTACAGTCACCATGGCGTTTCTTTTAATCCACACAACATTTCCTGGAAAGAATCATTCCCCATCTTCCTGCCTCTGTCTTCAAGTGCTGGGATCCCAGGCACACATATATGAAACACATATAGTTTCAGACAGTGCTGGGATCAAAGCCAGGGCTTTGTGCATGGTAGGCACAAACCTATCAATGGCTTCTTCTTAACCAAGCATTCCTCTGTCCCCTGTCCTGCCCATCCATATATTCCATCTTCCAGACCTGTATGGTTGCCATGTGGTAAGAACTCAAGAAGCCATCCTTGGTAATTCCCAGATAGGACCCAGACCTCTTAATCTGACTAACCTCACCACCAGGCTCCCCTTGTGGAGCCATCTGTGGAGCTGGAGTCATGTGTCATTTGCCCCAGGATCATCCTGTGCAGGTGGCTGGGTGGTGAATTCAAAGTCCCCTCCCTCTTTACCCATGATGGGATTTGGTTAACCCCTGGGACTCAGGGACTGAAGGTCTGCTGCAGGAGGCTGAAGAAGCCCATTTAGAGGAGATGTTACTATGGCAGGAAAGAGTCTTCTGGTCCTCTGGTTCCTTCCTGCCCAGAACAAGTCAGCATTCCTACAGGCTGAGAATGGCCCTAAGCCAACAGGCTGAGCAGCAGGTGTAGGAGAGGAGTGTGAACGGGGGCCCCAGCACAACCCCCTTTCCTCTACAGCCTCTTAACACCCCCTCCCCGTCGATAAAATGCTCCACCTGCAGCACACGGCCGGAGCGGGGCTCAATCACACGAAGCTTCTTGTCCTTGCACGTGGTGGTGAGCAGGCTGCCATCTGTGTTGAAGGACATGCAGAGGATCACGTCTGTGTGACAGTCAATCATTTTCACTGGCTCGCCTATGTCCAGGTTCCAGATGAGGACCTGTGAAGGCAGACATGCAGGAGGTAAAGTTAGCAGCTGCCGTGGCCCTGGGTGCCTGTCCTCCATCCACACCAACAGACCCTGGCGGGAGCTGACCGCACCAGGCCTGGGCTATGGTGGGATGCAGGCACACTGTCAGGGGTTCTGTACAGAGAGGCAGATGCATCTCAACTACACTCCGATGTTTATGATCACCCTGACAGGATCTGAAGATTGCCTAGAAGACAATGCTCTGTGCATATCTCTGAGGTAGTTTTTGGACTGGGTTAGCTGGGGTGGGAAGATCTACCTTGTGTGGACAGCACCACTCCGTGGGCTGCAGTGGAATGAAAAGGAGAAAGCTCGCTAAGCACCAGCATGCCTCTCTGCTTCCTGACAGGCGCAGTGTGACCAGCTGCCTCGGGCTCCTGCCATCATGGAAGAATAAACCCTCCAACTATGAGCCAAAACAATGCCTTCCTGAAATTGTTTCTTGTTGGGTATTTGGTCACAACAGACAGAAAAGTAATCAACATATATCCACTGAGCTTCCCTAACAGGTCCCAGTACCAGTCTTGACTTGGTTCCTTCAAGAAACAAAAAGAGACATCCCAGGACTGGACCCAGATGGTGGGCATGATAGGGTTTGGGGCTGCAACTTGCCCTGCACCCCTGCAGCTTGGGTTGCTTACTTTTCCTACCAGGATGTGTGGCCATCTCTTGGTTAGGAAGTTGCCAGGCAAAGGATATGGGCATTCTCTTCTAGTCCGCAAAACTCCAGAGAAGATCGGAAAGATGCCTTAAGGCCCCAGGTTCCCCAGGGAAAAAGTGTGCACAGGAGATGCTCAGTCTCACACAGAGTGAACTAGCGACTGGATGAATGACTGAGCAAATGGACCACGCCAGACAGCAACCTTAGGCTATCATCCACTCTCCCCCCCCACCCCCGCCACACCCCTCCTCACTGAGCCAGCTCTAGCCAGGCTGCCCCACACCTGGGCCCCACACCTTGTAGTCATAGCCAGCGCTGAAGAGAATGTTGTTGGTCGTGGGATGCCACTCAACCAGCCCTACACGCCGGCTGTGTCCATGGAGCTCCAAGAGAGCCTCAGTCATGTTCCGCTTCAGCCCGCCCTCAGGGATCTCCCAGATCCGCACCTGCAGAAGAGATCTGTGCATTGGTTGAATGAACAGGGGCAGGGAGTGCCACAGATGGCCCTGTTCCTAGGTCGTGCTGAGGGAAGTACCTGCTGGCTTAGAGTGGTAGACAGAGACCTTGAGGGAGGCCATAGTACTAGAGATAGCAAAGAGCATCCCTGGTTGACCTCATCTTTGACCTCAGGTGTTCTCAGACAATAAACCTGTCTTCACTTTTTTTTTTTCTTTTCGGATCTAATATAGCTCAGGCTGGTCTCTTTATGTAGCTCAAAATGACCTGAAACTTCCGATCCTGCCACTACCTCCAGAGTAATGAGATTACAGGAGCATGCTACCACATCTCATTTATGGCCTACTGGGGATTGAACTCAGGGTTTCATGCATGCCAGACAAACACTCTACCAATCGAGCCACATTTCCAGTCCCGGACAGCATGCTGTTCTCCTCCTGCCAAGCTCAGATTGTCACAGCAGCTTTCAGCAAATGCCAAGTTAAAAATCTGCCATTGTTCCTCCCCACCCCAGCAACCTTCTAAGAAAATCTGCCTCTCCTTCTTATGCCCCAGCATCTCTATGTGTCCTTCATGGTGGGTCCCCACTCTGCCACCCTGGATGGACATCTGGGCAGAGGGAGGCTCTGGTCTCTGCTAGGAGATAATGGACTCAGGAGCAAAGTATCAGTCTAGAGGTCGGGCCTGAGCCTGGGTGCTGGAGCTGCTGTTTGCGTCTTGTGGATACAAAGAAGCTGAAAAGGATGGTCTGTGGAGAGAAGGATGGGCCAAGAATGGTCCAGGTGGAGAGCTACAGAGAAGAGCACACACAGTTCCAGAGAGGGGCACTGAGCCACAGACGGACCTTGGTTACTGATACTCACTCCACCTGACTTTAGTGGCTTTATCTAAGCATGCTTCTCAATTTTTGCCATTATTTTTATAGCCCAGCTGCAGTTTCCCCTTCTCCCTCTCCTCCCAGTCCCTTCCCCACACCATCCTCTGTCTACTACAACCCCAATCTACTCCTCCTCCATTTCTGTTTAGGAAACGGCAGGTCTCCTGTGAATATCAACAAAACATGGCATATCAAGTTGCAGTAAGACTAAGCACCTCCCCATGTATTAAGGCTGGACAAGGCAACCCAGTATGAGAATAAATACTTTATTTTAAAAATATATTATTTTATTTTAAATTGTCTAGCTGTCTGTGAATGTGTGTCTGTGTATGTATATCTGTGTCAGCATAGGTATGTGGCACTTGAGTGCAGTGCTCAAGAAGGCCAAAAGAGGGTGTTGGATCACCTGGGGCTGAACTTGCAGCACCTGATACAGGTTCTAGGAACCAAACTTGGAGCCTCTGGAAGAGAAGTAGGCACACTTAATGAATCATTTAGTCATTTCTCCAGTCCCTTATGATACTCTGTGATCTAGTGAGTTGGTTTGAACAAGAATGTCCCCCATAGGCTCTGTGAACACTCCATCTTTAGCTGGTGATGCCATTTGGGGAAGTTTAGGAGATGTGGCCTTGTTGGGGGACATATTTTATTAGAGGAGGGTTTTGAGTGTCTAAAGACACTTATCTCAGTTGACTCTCTGCTTCATGCTTGTGGTAAAGGACATGAGCCCTCAGCTTCCTGCTGCCACCGCCACCGCCATGCCTCCTCACTGTGATGGACTCTTGGTCCTCTGGACTCTTAAGCCCAAATAAACTCTTCTCTAAGTTGTCTTGGTTGTGGTGCTTTCTCAGAGCAACAGAAAAGTAACTAATAGACCTAGGAAGGCATGCAGATAGTCCCTGTGACATCTCCTAGACAGAATACAGTGACAAACATTAGTGGAACAACTTAATATGTGATGCCAATATGTCATGTCAGCCACTTATTATAACCCCGAAGCCTAGACCATCACAGAAAGCATCTTAAAGGGAACCACAGGCAGACCCCAGTCCCAGGAACAAGGCTGGAATTGAGGCGCTTGAAGGGAACTCCTTTGTCAAGTTTCCTGAGCTTCTTCAGACTATGGAAACAAGGCCCTCTCCCTAAAGCCCCTATAACTCACCTATCAAGTTGGTAAGAAAGCAAGCTTTCCCAGGGGGACTTGAGACCTCCTCAATTCTGAGAACATGGGCACCCCTTGATGGCTCTTTGTAAAGTCCAGTGCCCACCACCACCTGCCAGTGTGCAGGAGCGACTGAAGAGGAACCTGGCATCATGACCTGTCTTCTGACAGGCCTGTGTGAAGACTTTGGAATAGGGACTAGTTTAGAAATAATGGGGACAGTGGAGTCAGAGTGATGACCAAGAAGACACACATTCCTTTTGTCCCCAAAATGTATTACAAGAAGGTGACTCTGGAGTTGAGAAGACTAATGCTTGGATTAGACATGTGTAACACACACACACATACACACACACACACACACACACACACACTTTCTTTTTTAGTCCCCAAAGGCTACTATTATTCATACTATATTCATACTACATATTCATCAATTTATTTTTTTTCATGTGACTTCAGGTATTGTCTTTGTATGTAGTCATACCATATATACATGTACATGTATCAGCATATATAGCATATTTATTTATATGTTTTTGTGTGTGTAATGTGAATACATATGTATATACATGTTATTTTATATATGTTCATGTGTATTGAGGCCGAAAGTTGACCCATGGCCTCTGGCTAGGGTCCAACCCCGCTCACTAGCTGGGTGACACTGGATGAGCCATTAACCCCTCAGAGGTTCTGACTCTTAGTCTAGAAAATAAAGAGAGCCAGGTGCCTTTCAGGGGCTTGTGGGTTCAGAGTCATGTGAACTGATCTGTTAGCGTGGCAACTGGGCTGTGCCCAGGGAATGTAAGGGAGGTGGGACCCCAGCTCCAGCCCCTGAGAAGGAATTAAGCCTCCCAGAGAGAGAGAGAGAGACAGAGCTACAGGTGGATGCCAGTGATTGTTAAATGTAGGATCCCAAGCAGGGTTTGGAGGGCCAGGGAGAATCAACACCCCAATGAGAGGGGTTGTTATTTGCTATCTGGCAGTTCTTTTCCTGAGCCCAGCTTTCTCATCTATGGGGAGACAGGCCCGGGAAGCTGTGCACACACTTCTACACATTAAGCTGAGTTAGTTGGTCTCCCAGGCTTCTCTGACATCGCTGAGTGAATGCCTGGGGGAAGGAACCACTCAGCTTGACCCACAGCAAAAAGTAGGCACCAGATACTTTAAAGAGCTGAAGAGGAGCTGCTGTACACAGTGGGCTTAAAACACCCAGAAAGGAACTCTAGTCCCTTAGAATGCATGGAATTTGCTGGAAACAAAGTGTATCTGGGACATGGGAGGAACACTGTGGTTCTACTGAGACGGTGTGCTGAGAGCTTACTTCAATAAAACAGGAAACAAGAATCTGCCAAACAGGATTTGGGGAAGGAAGGGGTGGAGAAAAATGTGGAGAGTGTTTCTCCAGCAAGCCAGCTGTGCCTGATAGTCCCCTCCAGTCCAGAGCCAGGGTCAAGTCACACTCAGTCACATTTAATCCATTAGCTAAGGTGGCAGGGTGGCTTCCAGGAGCATGGCTAATTTTATGTCAGCTTGACACAAGCTAGACTCATTTTGGAAGAGGGAACTGCTGCTGAGAAAACGCCTTCACCTGATTGGCCCATGGTGCATTTTCTTGATTGATGTTTGATGTGAGAGGGCCCGCTGTGGGTGGCACCACCTCTGGGCTGGTGGTCTTGGGTGCTATAAGAAGGCAAGCTGAGCAAGCCTTGGAGAACAAAAGCACCTTCTCCACAGCATCTGAGTCAGTTCCTGCCTCCAGGTTCCTGCCCTGAGTTCATGTCCTAGCTGCCTTGGATGATGGACTGTGATGTGGAAGTGTAATAGAAATAAATCCTTTCCTTCCCAAATTTCTTTTGGTAACGGTGTTTTATTACAGCAAGAAAAACCCTAACTAAGCCAATGACCATGGGTTTACAATACATACTTAAGTAATGCGTATGTAAAATTAAGGATCCTAAACAACTATTCTATAATTTATTTTTATTTTATGTGCATTGGTATGTTTGCTTGCATAGATGTCTGTGTGAGGGTGTAGAATCCCTGGAACTGGAGTTACAGACAGGTGTGAGCTACTATGTGGGTGCCGAGAGTTGAACCTGGGACCTCTGGAAGAACAGCCAGTGCTCCTAACCCCTGAGTCATCTCTCCAGTCCCCTATAGACAACTTCTCTGTAGATCAAATTTTATATGTGACTCTTTTTTCTTTTCTTTTTTAAGATTTATTTATTTATTATATATACAGTGTTCTGCCTGCGTATATGCCTACAGGTCAGAAGAGGGCATCAGATCTCATTAAGCATGGTTGTGAGCCACCATGTGGTTGCTAGGAATTGAACTCAGGACCGTTGGAAGAACAGTCAGTGCTCTTAAATGCTGAGCCATCTCTCCAGCCCTCTTTTTTCTTTTTAAGAATAATTACATTTTAGATTTATTTATGCGTGAACCACCTGACAAGGGTGCAGGTTGCAAGAGCAGCAGGCATTCTTAATCACTGGGCCATCTCCCCAGTGCTCCTCTCTCTCTCTCTTTCTCTCTCTCTCTCTCCCCAGTGCCTCTCTCTCTCTCTTTCCCCAGTGCCTCTCTCTCTCTTTCCAGTGCTTCTCTCTCTCTCCAGTGCTTCTCTCTCTCCAGGGCTTCTCTCTCTCTCTCTCTCTCCCTCTCTCTTTCTCTCTCCAGGGC